>PVJC01000523.1:0-100120 GCA_004026665.1 Murina feae
AACAGCTGGACTCAAGTCCAAGGTAAGTCCTTGGAGATACTGAGTAGTAAGGCCAAGTAAAAGAAAATGCCTTTTCAATAAGTTCAAATAACTGAGATAATGTTAGATTTGTTAGCCAATGGATTCGATACCTAGAAGATGGCAGAGACTGTGGTGGATAAAAGCACTAAAACCTCTTCTGAATGAGGTGGAGTGACCATGAGGGGAATAGATGATAGTGATGGGAGTCAGATATAAGCCTCAAACAGTAAAAGCTTTTTATAGCCCTAACAGGTTTGGCTCAGTGGATAGAGCGTCAGCCTGTGGACTGCAGGGTCCCAGGTTTAATTCCAGTCAAGGGCATGTATGTACTTGGTTGCGGGCACATCCCCAGTGGGAGGTGTGCAGGAGGCAGCTAATCAATGTTTCTCTCTCATCGATGTTTCTAACTCTCTATCGTTCTCCCTTCCTCTCTGTAAAAAAAAAATCAATAAAATATATATTTTTTAAAAGCTTTTTTATGGAAGGAAAGATTGTTGGTCTGGAAACAGTGCTGAGGAATGAGGAGGACGTGTCTCCATTCATCAACTTTGGGAGGCATAAGTCATCTCTACAGTATCTTCAGGGTCATGCCAAGAGGTGCTGGGGTTGTTCATTAAGGATTTGTGAAAAGGCTAAGGATTTGGAGACGTTTGTCAAAAATGGAATAGGAATTCCAGATGGTCCAATGAAAGTATTGGTGATAAAGGAGGAATAGGGAATTGACAGATAGAATCAAGACTTGCAGAAAAATCTATAAACCATTTGAAGAATGTTAAGCAGAGGACATGACATGGTAAGGCTTGCATTTTAGATAAATCATTCTGATCTGTATGGAAGATTTACTTGAAAGGAGACCATTTAAGTTTACAAAAAAGGAGACCATTTAAGAGAATATTATGATAGTCATGACAAGAATCTCAAGAGTCTGAAATTGAGTAGTAAAATCAGGGTAATTGTGAGGTATGTAGAAGCTCAACCAGCTATGAAAAGTGAAAGAATGAAACTTTTACAATGAGTCTCAAATTTCAGGTCTGGGGAACTTGGTGGTTGGTGGGTTCAATGAAGGAAAATAAAATTTATGGGGAAATATATTTAAATTTGAACATTGTGTCAAAGACTAAAGACTTGAGTTGACCCCCAGTATTCATTTCCCCTCTTATATTGTAACAGAATGGCTGATTTTAGTTTGGCACATGGCCACCCAAAATAAAAATAACATTCCACACTTACAGCTAGATGTAGCTAAATGACTGAATTCTGGCTAATGGTCTGTAATATAAATTTCTTGTTTCAACTTGTGTAAAAAGTGTCCTTAAAAGAAAGGGTGGCATTTTCTTCACTTTTTCTTCCTTCCTGCAGGGGGAATATGGACATAATAGATAGAGCTCTACCTACCATCTTGAACCATAAGTTTAACTTGACCCAAGAAACTGCAAAAAGCACAGCAACAAAATAGAAAAAGCCTGGGTCTTTGACATCTTAAACATGAGAAGTAAAGAAATTTCTATTTGTTTAAGTCACTGTTATTTTGTGACTTTCTGTCAGTCACAGCTGAATCTAATCCTAATAAATACCAGATGCGTAAATTTTGAAGTGTTTGTGGAACTTCGAGGGGTACGCACAGTTGGATATACTGATAGGACAAGAGATCAGTGTTGGCCCTAGCCAGTTTGGCTCAGGGATAGAGTGTCAGCATGTGGACCCAAGGGTTCTGGGTTTAATTCCAAGCAAGGTCTCATACCAAGGTTACAGGCTCCTCCCCGGCCCGAGCCCTGGTCAGGGTGCATGCAGGAGGCAACCATTTGATGTGTTCCTCTCACGTTGATATTTCTCTCTGTCTTTCCCTCTCTCTAAAATCAATGGGGAAATATCCTTGGGTGAGAATTTAAAAAGAGAGAGAGAGGGAGAGAGAGGGAGAGAGAGAGAGAGAGAGAGAGAGAGAGAGAGAGAGAGAGAGAGAGAGAAAGAGAGATCAGTGTTGGAGACAGGTCTGTCAGTGACCAGCATAAAGGGCATTCCCTGAAAGCAAGTCCATGTGATTTTTCCCAATAGCCTTTAGCAGCCTGTATCTAAGAGTGAAAATGCTAATAATGTTCATTTAGACATTCAGATCGGAATCCATTTTCTAAACACATGTAAAAGGAGACTTGGAAATCAATATAATTTGTATTTAAAAGATTGCTTTGAAAATAAAAGGTTTACCACAGCTATTCTTCGTATAATTGGTCACTCTTTACAAGGCACTCAGACCACGTGGGGGCTATATCAAAACCCCTTTTGTTATGGAGCAATTAGAACTAAAGCCAAATGAAGAGTAATCTTATGCCCCAAATACAGGGCCATGAACATAATAAATAATAAATACTCAGGGAAAACTACACTGACCTTATTTGTAATGTAATTTTGAACAACTGCATAGACAGTATAATTCTTTACAGACTCAAAAATAGACCCTTGTAAATCTGAAAATATATATGAATTAAATTTGCTAAATGGTTAATCCCATTGTACAAAATATTCTATAAAAATATTCAGGATCTATTTAAGTGTTTTGAAATTTTGAAACCTTTCTTACTATAGCCCCCTTTAGAAGCTGTCACCTCTTCCCACAGCTATTTCAAGCTAGTCTCTTAAAAATCAGAGCCCTACACTTTCACTATGTCTCACTCAGGGGTAACAAAAATTATTTTCATATAGATTCATCAAACTCAGTTACCTAGAAAATAGGCTATGAAAATAAAAATTGCAACATGTATCTCAGCTGGTTAGTAACTTTGCGCTCATCCCTGGTTAGAAATGGCTTGGCCCCTCATCCCCTCTCTGAGAGCACAGATTAGAAGATAGAAAATGGGTGCCCACCAACATCAGGATTCAAACCCACATCTGCCATTGAAAGAGGGTGGAATTCCTTTGTGCCTCAAATCCCTGTGGCCTTGGTACCCCGCTGAGTCAGTGAGCAGGAGCTGAACCCATCTTCATGCTCCTGAGACAGAGGTTCTCCATCAAGGCGCATCAGAAACCCAAACGATCTAGAAACTGACGAAAATAAATTCGTAGAACTGTGAAGTGTGAAAGCTCCTACTGAGGGGGTAAGCGTTCTCGGGAAGAGAGAAGGAGAGGGGGTGGAGGAGAGTATCTGATGATAAAACAGGGTTAAGAACCACAAGATCTAGAAGTTTAGTCTTGTTCTGACACTACAGCCCTTAGCTGAGTCTGCTTCTTCCTACGTAAAGCAAAGAATTGAACTGGAATGATCTCAATGGTCTCTTCTAACCTTAAAAATATAGATATTTGGGGATTACAGATGAATACTATGCATGTAGCAATCTGCTGGCTACCTGGTGAACACAGT
The DNA here is from genome assembly GCA_004026665.1 of Murina feae. NCBI lineage: Eukaryota > Metazoa > Chordata > Mammalia > Chiroptera > Vespertilionidae > Murina > Murina feae. The sequence continues at coordinate 3,374 of PVJC01000523.1, forward strand.
ACATCCATTTATCATCTATTCCTTTTGATCTTGGTTCCCAGAAAGTAGTTAACTCAGATGTTTTGCTCTGTGGAAAATTTTCTATCACTACCTCTCTCCAATTGGTGTTGATTCTTACATTATTTTCTTTGATATTTAGAATGATGTTATTTGCATTTGTAAAAGTGTAAAAGGAAGGTATTCCATGTAAAAATTTCCATTAAGGAATTTTCCATTTTGCAATTAAACATGCTACTGGGTAACGTATGGTATAGGAAAGTGATTAAATGCATACTAAATCATGTGGCTTGTTAAAAGTTATTTAGTTGTTTGGGGTCTCCTAGGATACCTCGTTGTTTTTCCACCAACCCACACATCCTCCACATTCCTAATAGAGCCTTTGGAATCAGCTTGGCTTTTTAAGGTTCTCACCACTCTCTTTCTATGACTTCACCATATCATTAAAAATCTAAAGTTATTTAGCATAATTTAATATATTAGCAAGATCTGTAACCGTATCCAAGGATATAAACTTGTTTGTTGTAACAACCGCCCGAACAGTCCAAAAGGCCATTCAAAGAAAAAAACAGACCATGTCAAATTTTCAGTAGTTTTATTGAAAAATGCCTCTTTTGTTTCAGAAATAAATAATATAAGGCAGTGAAATTCACAATCTGCAGTTAAAATATAAAAGCAGCAATTCTATGTTCATAGTCTTGCAAACATTTCCAACTGCTTTTGATAACTAAGAAACATGTTCTGGAAAAAAAAAAAAAGTTCGTACTAAATATACAACACAAACATGCAATTCCATCTCTGCAGAACAATCTGCCATTTGGCATAAATGTTAGTGTGTCTAAAACAAGGAGGTTTAAGGCGATATGAAATTGTATCCCGTTGATACAATCATCTCAGCTACATGGCTTAAGGTTTGTGGCTGTTAAAGGAGATGTCTAAGAGCATTCTATGCCATAATGTGTAACAGAGAAGCTAGGAGAGGAAGGTAAATACTTGCGATGCAGTTGACCCTTCCCTCCTTTTTGGTTTAGGAGGGGCATTCCTTGAATCGTGGTGTAATTGGATTGCAAATCAGTATTGGAGAAGATAAACTGCCCTCTCGAAATACACAGTAGTGCTGGGTTCCAGGACTTAACTGCTTAACCTAAGAGTTTCACTGAGGCTGCCCGCGATGCTAACCAAAGGCACCAGGCGCGTTCTCTCCTTGCAGCTTTTGTGAACCAAGTATTTTGCAAGCATTTCAAGGGCGAAAGCAAAGACGTCTACGGACTGCGTGCGGCTGGCTAGGCTTCCTGCCGAAACAAGGTTCTCTACAGTAAAAAGGGGGGCTCTTGGACGAAGCATCGCCGGAAGAAACATCGCAGGTACGGTGTGCGCTGCTCTATTGGGCCTGTAAGTGATACTCCCAACACCTCCCCCAGCTGGGCTGCCCGGCGCGGGCTCAGGTTCACGGCCGCAGGCCGCGGGGCAGGGCGCGCCGCCAGCGCGCGTGGGGAGGGTGCTCGCGGCCAGGCTCGTCGGCGCCGTAGTCCTCGTACTCCTCCGTCCGCTCCGGCTCCACGGGCACGATGAAGGGCTCGCGCTCAGGCAGGTAGGCCCCGCCCTCGGGCACGTAGGGCTCTGTCCGATTCAACATTACAGTTATGATTTGGGAGGTACAGACACAGCAAAAGCTAAACCAGCGCCCGAGGCGATGGCACTCCAGTCTTAATCTCCTAACTATAAATACATAAATTACAATGTTCTGATGACTAACATGTGCATAGAGAATTTGGTGATGCTCAAATGAAGTGACGGACTTAAAAGAAAAAAGAAAAAAAAAAACCTTCAAAGATCCAGCAGTAAATACAATCATTGCACAAATACCTGGGAAGGGTCAGACTGGGCCAAAGAACTGTAAACGCAGAACCTGGGTAGGATTTTCGCAAATCCCCAAGTACCTGTTCATGACTTCAACTCCTCAGTTCAGAGAACAGTTTGGAAAGGTGAGGAGGTGAGGGGGGCGTATTGTTGGCTCCTAGAAACTGAACTCTGGAGGTGAACATCAGCTATCACCAGGTAGTATACAGTACATGACAATTTCTCTGGCTGTCTCCCCCACAGACTGAGTTACAGCTGGTGGGCGAGGAACACCAGTGGCTACAGCGAAACAGGAAGAAAAGAAGTGACTAGAGAACTTTGGTTTGGAAACGGCAATGGCAAAACCCAGATGAGAGTACATGTACAAAGAATCAGACACATGGCTGACAAGCAAGACAGAGGAGGAGATTCCATTCGGTGTTATCCCGGCACAGAGCGAGCAGCAGGCTTGGATGCAGAAGCTTTCTGTAGAATTGGTAAGTGATTTTAGTAGACAGGATCACATACAAATCATGTACAAGCCACCATTAGTTTATTATTTACATGAGACATTTCTCTTTAACCAGGTTAATTGTTTTTCTCGAAATGGCACGATCTCCGCTGGTTAGTAGTTTTATTACGCGCCTCTCTCACAGTCGAGGCTCCTCATGGCTGTATGTTTCAACTTTTTTTAAAAAATAATATTTTTCTACATTATTACTGAAATGCATCAGGCATATAGACTAACACCACTGCTTCTGTTTCATTCAAGTTAGTATAGTCTCCACCCTCCTTTATGATGTTGACCCGGTTCGTTAACCGTATCTGTGGTGAGATTTCCATACAGACTCATTTCCTAATAAGCACGTGCGCAAACATCTCAGAAACAGGATTTTCATGTATTCAAACTGTAAGCAGCACTGGCGACTTAGAAAATGTTAGCCGGAACCTGAAACAGGTCAAAGATGATAGTTTTAAAAGTTGAATTACTATGCAAAAAACATATATACACATCCATCTAAGTATGTAATGGTTAAAGTATATATACATATATATCCATATATTTCCAGTTATTTTTACATACCATAAGGCAGAGGTCATTTAAATTTATTTTATTAACACATCACATTATAATTTTGTGGATGGGTTGTATGAGAAATGTACATTAAGATTAATTATAACTTTTGGCCAGATGTAAGAACTCACATAAATATATAGATATATAGATATTTAGATTTTGAACTACTCATGCACTATTTGCTAGTAGCCAACCATATCAAACAGCAGTATCATTTTTAAAACTTGCAAGATGCTTGAGGGTGCGCTGATGAAAAGGTCACCACTGACCACAGCATGACTGTCTCACTTCCAGATCAGTGTCTGTCCCCTGTCCCCACTGTCCCAAAAGCAGACATAAGAGAATTGACCACTAGAATTTCATTACTACCTCTTTTTAAAAATTACATTCCAGGTCTTATAAATATTAATTCTACAATGTGAGTGAATTATTGTCAGTTGTCTGCATCATGTCATCATATACTAGTACGCCTACATAAGATTCCCAAATCATGTGTGTGTGTGTGTGTGTGTGTGTGTTCTTTGCATTCTACAATTTTATTCAACAAATCACTGTTCCCAACCTTTAGGTTAGGAAGAAAAAAAGTCAATTGGTAGCATTCTTTGAACTTATAGGGGAAATAAGGAGAGTTTTATTATGTGACTTGTTAATTGCAGAAATATTGGAAGGGAGAGAAAATAAACCTAACAGTGAAGTAATGGTTTATGCTTTGAGAGAGAGCAACATTACTACATAATCAAAACACACAACTGGAAGAGTTGCTATCTTCAAGAAACATTCAAATCAATCTTCCTTCAATCCTCTGGCACTTCATTTCTATAAAGGTTCTTTATTTAGGTGAATTTGGGTTCCTACAATGACAACCACCTACCTGGATAGCCTTGCCCGTTGTATGGGATGCTGGCACACTGGGATGAGTCACAGTATCCAGGAGGACCTGGGGGTCCTCGGATACCTGAGTTTCCAGGACGACCAGGAGGACCAGGGGGACCTCTGGAACCTGTGGACCCTGGTGGACCAGTTCTGGATTCTCCTTGTGGACCTAGTGCAGGTTAAAAAAAAATATTTCTCCTCTTGTTAAATACATCTCCTGAGGCAGTCAGCAACACTTTGGCCCCTCTACTGCCGGCTCCCTACTGTAGGGTAAGAAAATATTTCTTTACAAAATCACCAATATGAACCTAAGTGTGGAAATTTCTTCCCAGTGATTCATAAGAGTTAAAGACAGAAATCTAATTACTTTAATGATTTCATTCCAAGAAAACTGACTTAGCAAGAATGAAGCCAAACTAAAGATATCAATTGAGTTCTCTGCTTGCTCCTACTCTCACAGAGATAAGACCACCTGAAGAAAATGGCTCTATTCGCCACATTAGACTGCTGGGAAAACACGGAAGTGCCCGCTCCATACCTCCGGACTGTGTGAGGCAATGTCATGTCTACGTGAGTGGTACTTATGGTTAACATAAACCTAAATATGTTACCACTAGGATTGACCTTGTGTTGCAAGGGTTTCATGGACATTATCATGGAGGAGAAAAATTCATTTTCAACCCAGTAAAAGAAATGCATAAATCAACTAAATAACTATTTCTATCCAAAGCATCAATAAAGAACCTGTAAGTGATGTCTCGAACATTTTAGTGAGAATGTCTTTTTTTTAGTTACTAGCAACATCTTGAAGAATACTAGAAAAAAAAGAAAAAAAAACAGGAAGTGATACCATTCTTAAAAGCTATGAGGCCAAACAAAACAAATTAAGAATTCCATAAAAAAGAAAACAGCAACCCTCTGTGTCACTGAAACTCAATCCTTCACATACTAAAGTTACAGTGAATGCTTAATAGAACACATGTAAACATTTTTTGAGCAAAGAGAACATAAAAATGAGGAGGTTATGCAAGTTCAACTTCTTGCTAAAATATGAAAATACCATGATGCTAGCCATGCCTGAAGCTAACAGGATGAGGTTGTGAATCTCTGGGGGAGAAATAATAGTTTCACTGTATTATTTTATGTACCAGCAGACCTACCTGGGGGGCCAGGCGGCCCTCGAGCCCCTGGAGACCCAATACCCCTTTCGCCTTTCTCTCCTGGCAAACCTAAGGAAGGACAAAAAGATAAAGCACAGGAGGAAAATTACCAAGAAACATGCAGTCCTCCTTTTAACTGCTATTACCTGATTCGAGTCATAGACTTCCCTTAGTGAAAGCACAACCCAGTTTTTCACAGAAGTTCACTCTTTAAGCCAGATTCTTTCTAGACATTTGTGTAATTCCAGACTCATGGCCAGGAAACAAATCTGGCTGCATGTCAGGGGAAAAATTATTTGAAAATAAACATGTCTAATATATATTTTTAGAAACAGTTGTTACAAACAGAAATCAAATAAAGAGTTACAACTCATTGAAAAATATCTTATCTTTAGTAGCCCTATTAGTGCAGCATCCAAGCAAATTACAGAAATATCTAGGTTTTCTACGGAATGTTAACTGCAACTTTGACAAAATTCAGTACCCAGAATCCTGAAACATCTGGAATCAGATACGACTATTTTTCTTCTTTTCCCCCAATTACACTTATCTACCATAAAACTAAAGTGAAACAAACACATAAGACCAGTGCCAGACTCTGAATAAAAGAACAAAAAAAATTGGATCTAAAACTGTACATTCAGTTGCTGCCCAACTCTTGCCAGTCACAGCAATTAATAAGCTTCTAGTGCCTGATTTAGTTTGCCAAGATACAGTTTTTTTCCCATTAACAACAACCAGAAATTCACAGGATCTTTACTAAGATTCTAAGATATGGGGCTCTGTGGCTTGTAGCCGCCCAAAGAAGACAGGGACCATAGCTCTTCTGGGACTGTTCAAATAAGACTAAAGTAGTTCGTCAAGTTCAGTCTTCTATGTACTTTTTAACATCCCCAGGTTCCTACACTTGTAGTTCCTTCCTTTATGCTCGTGCTGCAGCCAGATACACTTACCTCGTTCCCCAGGGGGACCCTGCATGCCCGGCGTCCCTGGGAAGCCTGGTCGCCCCCCAGGTCCTGGTTCTCCCCTGGCTCCTGCACTGCCTGGGGGGCCTGGAGGACCTGGTGGGCCAGGCTGGTTCCGACTGGAGTGGTAATCATTTGGAATCTGATTTAGCATTTGATTGAATCTGTTCATCTGACCTATAAATAGAAATAACACTTGTTAGTAAGAACCCTAATAAGGGAGGGATAAGAGGGTGAAATTGTTTTCTCTTAGTATCTAGTGAAATACATCTCTATCCCTCCCTTGTCCAGGAGACATTCTAACCTTAACCCTAAAAATAAAATAAAACTCTCCAGTCACCAAGGACAAACTGATCTCTGATAAATAATTGTCTCCACAAAATACCAACCAAGAAGGCCACAAGGCCTAAAGAAAAATGAGTTGTGTAAGTTTAATACGGAAACTCTGATAGAAACCCCTGAGATTTGCCAGACAATGTCACTCAAAAGAAAAACTTTTTTAAAGTAAGAAATGATGTCATTATTGTGTGTACATAAGGCAATGACAATTAAGACTTAGTGTAAACTGAAGTTGCCTGTTGGATATGTTGAAAAATACAGATTTCTGGCCTCATCTTCAAAGACAGTGATTCACCAGGTTTAGAGCACGGCCCAGCGACCCTAATTTCTAAAAGTAACATAGGTGTCTCTAATGCAGGTGCTCCCCAGGGCAGCACCTCACCATACAGTGATTACAGCTTCTGAAAGAGGGAAGCCTGAGTTTAAGGCCACACTTGGTTTTCAGGCACTGAACTTTGTTAATAAACATAATAGGCCTCATGGAATATGAAGGAAGAGTCTGTAAAAAGCAAGGAGGCAACAGCAAAATGGCCCCACCGAGAAGGACTTTCTATGATTAAACTGGTCTGGGTGGGCCTCCTTCCTTAAAGTCATACAACAACTTAAAGGTTTTAACTTGAAAGATCCAGTCGCTGCTGCTTCCAGATGTGCCCAGATGGATGAAGATCACTAAAAATCCTACAATATGGAAACTGAAAAGCCCCTTTAAAATATGATTTTGTATCAAACCAAAGGTAAGGATAACTGGCTTTATTTTACCTTAAGTTATTATTTTATCTTCAGGACAATCATTAAAATATCACTAGCCTTATCTAACCGGCTATAAAATTGACAATGTATATTAAAAAAAAAGGAGATCATCAAAAATGAAATAGAAGCATACATCTTAGAAAATTTATGACTCAAACTTTTCATTTTCCTGCAATTAATTAAAAACTTTTCATACATTAAAAAGAAAGAAATTTACCATTTATCAATTGTTCACAGACTTGTCTTGCAACTGCCCGCATCATGTTCTGAGAAGCAATGTCTCCCTTGTAAATTAAATCAATGAAAATCATTAGCACATTATTTCTATGGCTTCAGACCTCAATGTTTTACACACAAAATAAATGTATTTCAAATTTTAAGAAATACATACTCTATCGCCTTTCTCTCCTTTCAATCCAGAGGCGCCCTAAAATGCAGGAATTTCGTGTATTAGAAAGTGACAAACATGATCTAAAATGATTCATGAATAAACATAATGATGAAGATCTGCTTTCTAATGAAGTAGCAAAATGACACCACATTTACATTAATGTTATTTATATTGTCTTGTCTATAAAAGCAATCTAATTGCCTCTCTTACCTCCTTCTCTGTGAAGCATATGACCTCCAAAAGAGTGCTGCGATGTGAATTTGAGGATAACAATTTAAAAGTTATGAACTATGCATACATTTTATGATGCCATTCACAATACAGGCCTGGAACTGAAATGCATATGAAAATTGCTCTTGTGCCATTATATTTTCTTTTCTACCACCATAGCTGGGTAACTCAGCTGGTTATTGTGGATTCTCCACCACATCCATCTTGATTCAGTTCCAGTAAGAACTATTGCGCTTTTGTCAGTTCCCTAACTAAACATATATCCAGAACTACTTCCAGTGATTTTTTTGTGTGCATTGAGTATAAAAGGAACCACGTGTCTCCCTTATTAGATAATTTAATCCAAATGGTGGTCCCACAGCCAAACACAACTACAGCATATTTGTCCCTGCTCTGTCAGGCCTCTCATGGGCCATGAGAGGATCCTGGGAAAGTTTTCCGTATAGTGCAAGAAGTTTTTGTTTTTTAGTAATGAACTTCCAGGCTGCCAACTGCTGTCATAGAAAGAACATCCAAACTATTGAAAAATCTGATGTTCAGATAATATATCCCAAACCAAAGCACACCTTACAGTCTCCAATACTTTTGCCTGAATAACTCCAACATCCTCCTAACTTGGTCTTCCCTGCTTCCTGGATTGCCCTCCTAGAGCCTATTCTCCACACAGAAGCCAGACGGACATTTTTAAAAGGAAAATTAGATAATGTCACTCTTTTGGCTCCAGGGGCCTCTGTGACACTTAGAATAAAAGAATTTCTTCTCATTGGCCACATGATCCACATCATCACCTCTGCTCAGCTCTCTGACATGATCATTCATTTCTCTCTCCTTCACGCCCTTGGTTGTGGGTACCCATGGCTCTCCACTCTTCCTTTCATATATCAGATTCCTTCTTCACTTGGGGCTTTTATTCATGCTCTTCCTACAGCCTGGAATCCTCTTCCCACAGTTCTTCAAACAGCTTCCTCCCGCGATTCATTTCACTGCCTCCAACAGGCTCTGACTACTGTATCTAAAATAGCCACCTCGCCGCCATCACAATTACTGTCTAGCCCTCAGTCTGTTTCTGTTTTCTTCATGTCACTCATCATCACCAGAAATATTTATGTACATGTTTTTCGTCTATACCCCCCACCAGAATTTCCATGAAGGCAAGGACTTTGTCTTGTTTACTCTTATATCCCCAGACCCTAAAACACTGACTAGCTCATTAGGCACTAAACAAGTAGGTGTTGAGTAAATGAATAAAAATAGTCCACAAGCAGTTTTTAAAAACATCCACTATACCACATCAGGTGTTGTAAGTTAGCAGGAAGATAGCAGCTGGTTATAACAGCTAATGACATAAGTCAGATATTTGATTTTCAACTGGTATGCTGCAAGGATTTTGAAAATATGCAATATCTGAGTAGTCAGGGGCACTGACCTCTTTCCCCTTAGATTGTCAAATTAAAAAAAATGACAACAGTCATCATAACAATAGCCATACAGTATAAATAAATCAAAATTATACCTATGTTGTTTTTTGTGAGATCACCAAAAATAACTATATATTTTGGTATGTCAGAATTTTACTAATTAGTTGATATGTGCCATGAAATGAAAAAGGTGGGGAAATCACTGACAATAACTAACTGATTGAGTCAAGGTCTCTGCTAACACCTTTATACACCCACCCCACTGCTACTTCGGTGTATAGAAATGAAAAGTAAGATAGAATAGATAAGAAAAGAAGAGGCAATTTGCCACCTTAAAGGACAAGAAAAATAAAAGGAAAAAGGTCAATAAGGTCCAAATAAATGTTACAAGTTACAAACAAGATAAACGAGTTAGGCTCTCCCTTTGCCAAAAGTACCAGACACTGTTAATGGAAACATTATTATTGACTCTGGAGCCTTATGTAAACTTCAGGGATTTTTTTTTTTTTACATTTATTGCTATTAAAGTATTGTTCCTGGTGGTGTTGGGCTGTTTTAATTCCCTGCCACTCTGAGCTTGTTCTTGGATAGAGGGTGTGTGGAGGTCATTGTCATTGCCAGGATCTAAGGTCCCATTTCAAGTCAAGGAAGTGCAAGTTTCCTTCAGGTCTCCAGCGGCTGCCATCAAGTGCATGAGTAATAGTCTTGTGTGAGACTCTTCAGTCATAATAAAACAAAATGGAATCCTGAGTAGGCAGGAGAGTCCCATGTACTTTAAACTGCTCTTGTGACATTTCTGCCATGATTCATTGAGGAAAAGAGGGTAATAAGATCGTGTGTTCGGGTACACACAGATTTTAAAGTATATCAGGAGTCCTTTAATCTTTATGTTGCTTGTTTAATTGTATATAAACATAAAAAGCAACCAATGTCACAAAGATTCTACCCTAAATTTGCGTGGCATTAAAAGATTTCTTAAATTCAGGTTTTTGTCACTTGGACAATACTTAAGAAAACAGAAGTCCAGTCCAGAGAGCAGCTAATAGTTGGACTCAATTATCTTTAAGGTAACTTTTTTATTTTTCAGAATGCTATTTAGACAAGATATATCCACAATTCATATGCAAAATAAGGAAGAACTTGTAAAGTATGTGAAGCCCAATAGCCATTACAAATACTTCTGGATATTTTAAGGATGCCAAATTCAGTTTTGGAGATACTAACACCAAATATAGTAGATGGTATGCATAATACCATCTCAATGATGATTTTAACCAAAACACCTGACTAAAGGAAAGTTAAAAGGGACATAAATTGGGCAGTATAAAAAAGTAAAATAGCAGATTTGCTTTTAGTTCTGGGACTAATGTTCTTAGCATCCTCAAGGAAGAGAAAAGAGCAAGTGGATCCCGGATGGTACTGCCCCAGAGTAACATCTGCACACTCCCTGTGGAAGCACCATGCACCATCATCATGAATGTTTCTATGGTAAGCAGCATAGCACTCCTAAATAAAGAGAATCATTCTGCCGACCCAGCTGAAAGCGTTAATACAGTGCGGAACTATGTGTCTTGGCTCATCATCCCTTTCTCCTTTTAAAGAAACCCTATAACCACAGTTTTCATTCCAGAATATTCTAGCTCAGAGAGAAAACCCTTAGAACTAGTACCAAGTCAATTCCACTGGTTTGGCATGGTTTCAACAAGTGCTTCAAACACATTACAGCAAAGATAACACAAACATGCCAGAGCCTATCAGTCTCCTCAGCATTGAAGGCAACAGTGAAATAACTCGAGATGTGCGGGCCGTCCACTTACTGGCCTGCCGTGGTCTCCGGGCTTGCCTGGCTTCCCACTCGGTCCTGAGACTCCTGGGGAGCCTGGGGTTCCCTACAACACACAGGTCGGGAAAGAGGATGACATGATGAAATTAAAATCCCATCTAAAGTAAACTAGCAAAGTGGCCAGTTTTAAAAGCTTTTCAATGAGGCAGCGTATAATCACATTTTAAGGAAGAGTAAAACCAAATTTTAAGTTGACACAAAGAGAAACAAATTTTGAAAATTCCCATTCAATTTTCATTGACTGTAGAGTTCTAAAATATACATTTAGGCCATTTGAAATATATATGTATGTATGTATATATGTATATGTATGTGTATATATATATATATATATAATCAGTTTTACAATTCACAGACTGTGATCTCAGTATATTGGTACAAAGTGAAGCTGCAGAAAGCAATTCCTGCTTTTTAGTGTATTTCTATTACATAACCAGACAAGCCATCAAAAGCCAGCAGTGAAAACTTTGGCTGGGTAAGAGATTAAGAAGGTAGCCAGTTTTTTGCTAAATTTGGCATCATTGTGGCAGAGTCTCCCCTTGTCTGCTGCAAATTGCACTCCCAGCCTAGAAATTCACTTTTCCTTTGGTGCATTCTCCACGCTTGCACTTCCTTCTGTCACATCAGCACCCTTCGCTCCATCAAAACCGTAAGAATTTCTCCTTGTTTCTTTTAACCTAGTTTCAATACACATCAGTCATCTTTTAGTAGAATATACAGGGTGAGCCCTAGCTCAGTGGATAGAGCGTCGGCCCTCAGACGGAAAGGTCCCAGGTTCGATTCCCGTCAAGGGCATGCACTTTGGTTGGCTTGATTGTGGATGGGAAGCACCAATCAATGTGTCTCTCTCACAGCGCTATTTCTCTCTGTCCCTCCCTTCCACTCTCTCTAAAAATCAGTGGGAAAATAGCCCTGGGTGAGGATTAACACAACAACAAAAAAGAATATACAGGGTAGGGCAAAAGTAGGTTTACAGTTGTGAGTCTATGAAACAATTTATTCTTGTATTATTACTTATTAATTATTGTATTTTTTTCCATATGAATGACTGTAAACCTGCTTTTATCCACCCTTGTATATAATAGCTATTAAGGAATATATTATGTTCTAAAGCCTAAAATTTCCTTAAAATGAAACCATCAGATTTGGTAAAATAATTAATCCTTTACTTCCTCAATTATGCAAATTTTAAGCTCTGTAGCAGGGGTCCTCAAATTTTTTAAACAGGGGGCCAGTTCACTGTCCCTCAGACCACTGGAGGGCCAGATTACAGTTTAAAAAAAAAAAAAACTATGAACAAATCTCTATGCACACTGCACATATCTTATTTTGAAGTAAAAATACAAGGTGGCAAAAACACCCGGCAGGCCAGATAAATGTCCTCAAAGGCCGTAGTTTGAGGACCCCTGCGTAGTAAATACTTTAAATGAAAGTTTACTATATAGTTAAACTCCCCCTTAACTGAAAATATATATATTAGAAATAAATTAGATCATTTTAACATATGCTATTGAATCTTCATATCCTACCATTATACATGAAAACCTCCATCATCTAAAACAATTTAACTGTGATCTCACCTGGATGCAGGTATACAGATGCCACTCTCAAACCATTGGCTTTGGTATTTTCCCCAAAGATCTTAATTAGAAGACCTACTTGAGTAAAACTTAATTCCTCAGAACGACTGATAACTATTCAGTAATAAATGTCCTTAAAACTCAAATATCATAGAACACAGATCCTTAAAATTGTGTAACAGGAAGTAACCAGTCAAGTCATAAAATGCCACCACTCAATGTGGGGATCGGGGGGACTAAGGCACTAACAGCTAGTGAACAAGTTATAGGGATATTTTCCTATTTTTCAAATATAACTTGATTAAACAATAAAACTGTATTTTAACACATCCGCTTCCTCTAGCCCATTTTGATTTAGGAAAATAAAAACAAAACAGCAACCCCAGTGGTGTAGCCCCTACAGAAGCCAGGTTACCAGGCTCTTCTCTAGCAAAGTGGAAAGACAACAAGGTAACAAATCCTGTTCTTACCGGTGGCCCAGGTGGACCCCTGGGTCCCATTGCACCATCTTTTCCAATAAATCCCTATTGGAAAAATAAAATTAATTAGAGGGTAGTGAGAAAATGACCACATGAAAATGAAAAGTGTTAAACAGGTTGCTAAGCATGAAGGGTGAAGAATTTAACCCAATTTGCTGTTTGCAGGTCACTTTGCAATATAAAGACAAAAACACTACAAAAAGGAAGAAGGAAAAACACTTTCAAATTTAACTTAATGCCTTTCACTGAATACTTAATTTCTATACTCATTCATTTATGTAGTTACAAATACAATCATTTTAAGAGTCCAATTCATCTTCTGCAAAGAAAACATTTCTTTCTTGAAGATACTAGCTTTTGCTTTTGTAAGAGTATAAAGTCTAAAGGAAAAACTAACCCTTTCTACTGAAAAGTCCATGTCCACAAACTGGTCCAGGAAGGATAAAAATGGGATGAAAGATATGTTGCTGAGAAAAGCATGTGGTCTCATAAAAGAGGAAGGAGAACCCAAGCAACTGGTTAGTAAACTCCCTTGTTCATTCCCAGAGCAATGGCCAGGGCAGGACTTTTGAAGTTTCCACTTCTGATGAACTCTCCTCCGCCCAATAAAAAGAGGCGATGAAGAACCATTGGAAACAAAGAAAATCCTCAATCAATTAATTTTTTTCTAGTGGCTCATCTCACAGAGAAGGCCAGATCGGCATTGGTGTCTGCATGACTGGGAAGGAGAGATCTGCCTCAGGAGCACAGCGCATCTCCATACAGGCTCACTCTTTGGTTGCCTCACCCCACCTTCAGACAGTGCCAAATGACCTCTGTCTGGAATGAGTCACTCTGCTGCCCAGCTAACATCCATCCCAATAGCAGGTCTCTGAAATGCAGCCGAGGATTTCTGAGTCAGATCGTTTTTATGGTTGTCACATTCCTCTGTTGAAGGAGATGTTTGTCTCATTTTCTGCAGAGAATGAATGATAATTTCATCCATATTCCTGGATTCTAGCAAAAATCAGGAACATGTGAACTTAGTATCCATGTTTCCATTGATTTTATAATAGGAAGTTTAATTTATTTCTTTAAAATGGTGCTACATATATTCCACTACAAAAGTTCCTGAAAATTTTTTTCAGAAAATTATAGAGGTAAAAATTTCAAACTATTTTCTGGAAGATCTAATCCTGCTTAATGAAAAACAGGTTCCAACTTCATCTGCTGTAACATCAACACTGCTTCTGAGAGCCGCTTAAGAAGCAGCAATGTGCTGGTAGTAGTACTGCTTGGACAGTCTGAATGGGTTTTCTTCCATCTGAATTTCTCCAAATGCTATATACGGCATGCTCTTTCTTTCTTTCTTCCTTCCTTTCTTTCTTCCTTTCTTATAACTATCATATTTCTGAATAACCCTTCTTCAGTCAGCCTAAGAACATTTTCTTTTTTCCAGCTTTATTGAGGTATAATTGACAAAAATATCTATAAATTTATGGTGTTTAAGGTGATATTTTGATATATGTATTCATTGTGAAATAATTACCACAATCAAGAAAATCACCTTAGTCATGATTATATCCATCATCTCACATAGTTAATTTTTGAGTGTGCTGAGAACATTTAAGATCTACTCTATTAACAAATTTCAATATACAATATAGAATTATCGACTACAGTCACTATATATATACTATACTGTAGATCTCCAGAACTTATGCATCCTGCATAACTGAAATTTTGTACCCTTGACCAATATCTCCCCATGGTCCCTTCTGTCTGCCCCTGGCAACTATGATTCTCCTCTCTGCTATCCTAAATAAGATTATGCAGTATTTGTCTTTTTGTGTTTGGCTTATTTCATTCAGCATATATCCTTCAGATTCATTCATGTTGTCGCAAAAGACAGGATTTTCTTATTTTTTAAGACTGACTAGCAGTCTATTCTACATATATTACAGCTCTTTGTCCATTCAGCCATCAATGAACACCTAGGACTGACCAACTATCTTCTTTCAGGAGAAACATATATTTAACTTGTCCTCAGGAGGACTCTCCACTGAGGCAGCTGCAGATCTTTGTGCTATAACTTTTTCTTTATTGTCAAAGCTCTGGCAGTTTCTACTGCTTGCTCTCATGTAAGGGAGGCTGAAGAGACCTATGGTTGTCTTCATAGATACACACGGATTAGATACCAGTATATGTGGTACTTTCCTACTTTATAACATTCCCCAAAGCTGTGTCTTGTTTTGAAAATTATCTGTGTTGAAGACAACCCATGTATTCTGTTCCTACCAACTCCACCTTGGTGACCATTTTCCTTCTCCACCATGGTCCTTTGGCTTGCTCTCCTGAGCGTTCTTCTCTTCTACCACAGGGTTCGAGTTTTATCCTTTCTCTCTCTCTCTCTCTCTCTCTCTCTCTCTCTCTCTCTCTCTCTCTCTCTTTTTTGCTAACATGCTTGCACCCAAAGTCTACCTAACTTTTCAAAATTATGTTCTCTCAGTACTATACTTTCAGTATTAGTGGTAGAAAACTAAATGGTAGATAGGTGTACAAGGCTGTGAGGAAAAGAGTGGAATTATTTTCTGAAAAATCTCCTTGCCCTGGGAGACCTGGGTGGCCTCACCACAAAGTTGGATTCTCAGATTAGGATCAAAGAGTGAAAAGCAGATCCTTCCCACTCCCTCATTTTTCAGGGCAGCAGAGATAGTGGTGATGGTTGCTGATTTCCAGTTCAAAGAGAGTATATCGATGGGGTTTGCACCGGCAACCCACCATGTCTGCATGAAGCCCACACTGGGTGATGGCAATGGGCCCAATAAGGTTTCAGTAGCAGCAGCAGCAAGCAATTCAGCCCATCATCACTTCTTGTATTTTTGGTTTTGTTTTCTAATTGAGTAGACTGACTCTTGCAATCTCACTATTGTCTTTTATTGTTAAGTAAAAATTTTAAAAAACTAATTCCAGTTTCAGGGGTCAGAAAAAATGCATACACACACACACACACACACAGACTCACAGAGAATACCATTTTCTCTTTGACCTTTCTCTCTCCCAAACTCTAAAGTAGGCATAGGAGCAAATAAAAACCATTGTCATATCATTCACCATGTGGTATTATCTGGGGAAATCTTTGCTTCATCTGAATGACTTCCTCCTTCTGTTCAATGGTATCTTGGAAGTATTAAGGTAAGCAAGTCAATGTTTTCAATGACAACTTTTACAGCACCAGCCCTCTCAGATACTGCTGCTAGTCATATGTTTTAACTTTTGATTAGGCAGAATACAGACTACTCTCAGACTGTTGTCTGAACCATATTTTTATCATAGGATGATAAAAAGCCCTTAGTTCTTTGTTCTGAGCAATTCTAAAATCTCATTAAAAGATTCATGACTTTTTATGAAACCAAGTATTTCTATAATATTAAATAGAGCATAGAACCCCTGTTTATTGTACTTATACTAGCAAATATTGGATTTCCTGCACTATTTTCATCATAAGTCAAGAGCAAATCTAAAATATATCACTAATGAGCAAAATTCCTACTAAATACCATTTGTCTATCCCATCATCAAGGCCTAAAGGTGATACTTGAGTTCTAAAGATGTAGAGAGAAGGTGCTAACTTCGAAAAAAAGTGCCCAGAAAATAAAGATTATTCTCTTACATAAGAGCTGCTTCATAACAAAGAAACAAAGATTTTAATTTTAATATTTAAAACAATCTAATACTATCAACAATAAAAAATATATTTAAAAAAAATTTTTTTAAAGAAAGAAAGAAAACAATATGGTAGAATTCTTAAATCTCTTACTGATCAGCTGAAATTCCCTTTATGGATTTCTTTTTCTAAATCTGATAAGTTAAAAAAAATTC
Source organism: Murina feae (assembly GCA_004026665.1). NCBI lineage: Eukaryota > Metazoa > Chordata > Mammalia > Chiroptera > Vespertilionidae > Murina > Murina feae. The sequence continues at coordinate 20,178 of PVJC01000523.1, forward strand.
CCAAATTAAAATTTCAGAGACTCTCCTAAAGTCCCGCCATTGTTTTTCAAAGACCTTGAGATTGAGCTGATGTTGATTGAGACACTAATAATTGTTTTTCAGTCTTCGACAAAATATGTGAATTCTGCTTTCCAGTCATGCAAATGAATTGAGGAGGGTTCTTAATTAATAAGCAGCAATGTGATATCATTTTCAGTATAATGATAGCTTGTCCAAGGAAACTTACTCGATCTCCTGGCGGTCCCATTGGTCCTGGTGGGCCAGGTAGTCCTGGAGTTCCCTACATGCAAAGAAACACAGTCATAAACTTCTTGTGTGGAAAAAGATACTGTTATTCCCCTAAACATAGTTTGTTGTTGTTTTTTTAAGAAAAGAAGTTCAGGGGGCTCTGAACAGAAACGGAAAGTCAAAAGCAAGCACAGTGCCAGCCATGTGGTAGGTACTTAGTCATCAAGCAGGTACCTGACCTGACAAGCATAGACTTGAAGATTAAGACCAGAACATGAAATGGAAATAATGTGAAGGACATGGCCAGGCTTCTGCTTTGAGCTTAACCTTGGTTCACCTTCCAAGGCAGTACAAAGGCAGCTTGTCAAATAACACTTGACAAGTGAAAGGAAAGGTAACTCCAAGAACAACTCACTGCTCGGCCTGGAAGTCCTGGCTCTCCAGCATCACCCTTCATCCCTTGGCGACCCTAGAGAAAGCAGTGGGAAAACAGTTCCCAGGCGTTTTACAGAGATTAAGTGGAAAGGGAAGACATGAGTCATCTCTGAAATCTCCATCACTTCATAAATCCAATGCAAGAATATTTTTGAAGGGAGATGAATAAATCACTTTTTGTATTGATGCTCACTCTTTAAACTACAAATGCCATATTGTAATTTTCATTTATAATGCTATGGGATAATTTTATATGATGATGGGATAATATGCCTACTTTAAAAGAACATCCTTTAACATAAGGGAATTTCATAGAAATGAAATTTGAAGGGAGAAAGTTATTTTATCTTAATATGTTTAATTTGGTCCTGATTTTAATAGATATTCAATGAAATGTTCTAAGAAAATAATATGATTTGGTACTTATTATTACTTGTTTAAAGACACTTGTTACAAAAGAAAAGCTTAATTAACTAAAACTGATAATTTAATAGTAGCAGTGGGGAAAAAAAAAAGGTAAAGCCTCTACAGCTTCCTTTTGGACATAAGACGCTCACAGTAGATGCATTCAACCCTCTTGAGAAAGAAAGCCCTGTTCCTTCACACATCTCATAGTTTCTAGCTATATCTAATAGAGATTTTATTTTCTTTAAATGCCAAAAAAGTAATCTATCTTCCTAAAAGGGAGTTTAGACTTAAATTTAAGAACTATACAGTTATTGTATTCTTATTTGTAAAGTATATTTACTTTATCTTAATATACAGAAAAAGTTAGTTAAATATAATAATGAGTCTTAAAAGGTAAAACATCCTTTATAATTCAGATTAGCATATAAAAACCTTTAAAGAAGTAATGACCTAGATAAATAATGCAAGCTTGCCTTGAGGCTATAGGTATTAGAAAAGGACTCCAAGGCGGCCACAGATTGAAAGCAATTTCAAAGTCTTCAGGATGTTGAAGGATATATGTACTATTTATTTAAAAAATTTATTAGGTCAAAGAAGTAGCGTAATTTTTGTCTACACAGTTATACATTATTACATATACTATTTACTTATCTGAAATCATAGTCCTCATAGGAAGTTATCTTAATGACTAACTTTGTTGAGTTCTCTGGGAAAACATTAGATTTGGCAAAATATAGTAAAAAATGTTCTAGTTAAATTCAGTGTTAATCTGCCATCCTCACTTAATACAGAAAGCCTTTGTACTTACTTGTTCTCCCGGAATAGAGAGTCCGTTGGGTCCCTGGGGACCTGGAGGACCCTGGGGGCCTGGAGGACCTGAATCCCCACGAGGACCAGGGGGGCCCTAGAATACACAAGGAAGAAACGACCACATGGTCATGTAATACTCAACATCCAGTCGGCAACTTGCCTTCCTAACCCTAAGATACCATCCTATAACTCTTCAGGTAAGAACAACTGGAAAATGAAATAAATTCATAAGAATACTTAAATTTCCCAAACGCCTACTAGAAGTACATTTTTTGAAGAAGTAAAACATATTGACTATAATGTATTCAGATATTTATATTCATAAACTCATGAGATCGAAATTCAAATGTTACTGGATTTGTGTGTTTTTTAAGCTAGTGCTGAATTCTCTTAGACTTGGGATTATTTCTGGAACTAACATGTATGTATACGAATCAAAGCAAGGAGCAGATATCCACTGAGCAGAGGCTCAGTACTGACGCTTCTTTGCAATGTGTCTAGGTGTAAAAGGCACAAACTTGGAGTCAGCCAGACCTGGGTTAGCCCCAGCCTTCCCCTTTCCTGACTGACTTGGCTTATCATTTGTGAGATTATGACAAAAGCTACACATTATCTTCATAAAATATTCCCCTTAAAAAGCTTGAGGTGGCTTATGGAAGACCAGTGTGAAACTGGTAAGAGGGACAGGTGACTCCCAGCGAACGCACATGTGGCTGGCTGCCCAGCTCTTTCTCCGAGGCAGGTGTAAAGCAGAGCAGCAGATCTGTTCCCAACCCTCTCCAGCTCTCTAACGGGACTCTGCTCCCTGTGGGGTCTTCTGATTGATGGGTGGCTCACCCCCTGTTTCCACATGTTGAGGCAGAGCCCACAGGTTCTGCAGATTCCCATGTCCAATTCCTACAGCAGTGGCACACCCTGTACATTTATTTCTTTGGTCGATCATTTTGACATCCGAAGACAAGACCGAGTTAATATATTGCCTAAGGCACAGTAAACATGAACTGACTTGCTCAAGGTCACACACCCCCTTAGCAGAAGTTTGAACAACCAAACTTCAACATATAGATGAACATCTAAATGCACTCTAAAATATACTTACAATTGCCCCATTGATACCTCTTTCACCTCTGGGACCTTTAGCACCAGGTCCTCCCTAAAATACACAGTAAGAACACATTTCAGGGTGAATGTAAGGAAAGTAGGAAAAGTTGATATACAAAAATTATTTCAAGAAGCAGCATATTGTCCAATCAATACTTCTGTAGCTACTTACACAATACTGAAGTAAAGACGTAATTTCCCACAAATAAGTGGGGAAAGGGAATTTCAAAACCTTGTACATCCTAAGTGTCTCATTTTTACATTCTGAATTTTCTTAATTGTTAGCAAATCTTGAAGTTAATTTGAAAATGTGAGTTTTACTGGGAAAAGCAAGCATTATTTAAATCTAGCAAAGAGAAAACTCAGCTTTGGGGTTATATGCATGCATTCTTCAGGGGAAATAATATACAAAAAGAAGAGTATCTTGGATCACTCAGAATCTCAGAATATGTAGTTAAGTAACAGGAATTCAGAGACTATTAACCAAAGAGGAATAAATATGGTAGTGATATCTAATAATGTTATCTTACAACTGGAGAAAAAAATCTCCACTTCTCAAAAGCATCTAAGTCACATTGGGATATAATTTTATGATTACAAATATGAATCAGGCAAATCACTATTAATATAAATTATGGTAATTTAAGTGACATTCTGATTCTGTACATGAACTGGCTTATAATAAATCTAAAATCAACTTACATTATTTGTTATAACCTCTGCATAGTAAAAGTGGGTATTCTGAAAATCTCTGAGCTGTTTCTATGTTAATTAATCATTTTCTTAAAAGAGGCCATTTGGGCCTAGAGGAATGACCACCACTTCTCAAAACCAGCCCAGCTTAGATGTTGGATTGACAAGAGCAAAGGGTTCCATGTTGATTAATGAGACATATCACTGCAATCTTCAATATTTTGCCTATACTTTCTTGGTCTCCCCTCCCCCATAAATAGATGTAGACTTTATCTTCTCATTCAAGTTACTCTAAACCCCAATACTTTCACCCAGAGTTTATATCATCACATATGTAACATCTTCATATGTTATTCCCATGTGATGTCTGCTATATAAGGTACACATATCCTTGCTCTAAACAAATTGTTTTTGGGTTAGCCACTCAATTGTGGTTCATAACATACACAGAAAAAGCTCTTAGGAGATAGAAGGAATTTTCAAAAGCATGTGATTACAGATGGAAACCCAGATTCACATCTTTAAGAGAAAAGTTCTTAAATATGAAGCCAGTTTCATTCATTCCAGCATGTTCAAATGTGTTTAAATTTTCTTCTTGTGTTACCCCACCAAAATATACCACAAGCAACATGGCTTGCTCTGTCCCAGCACACACAGATGGCTAGAAGCATTTTATGCAAAAGAATACATGGAACAGACAGCAGAATCTCAGAGGAAAGTGTCAGGGTGGAGGTGGATCAACCAAAGAACTTGTGTGCATGTATGCATAGCTCATGGACACAGACAATAGGGTGGTGAAGGCCCAGAATGGGGGATGGGGAGAGGGCAGGCCAGAAGGAGTCAATGAGGGGGGAAAGGGACATATGTAATACTTTCAACAATAAAGATTTAAATTTAAAAAATAAAAAAGAATGATCACTCCAAAGCTTTAAAGGGAAAAGTAGGGCTTTTTCAGTTTCCTTACAGCAGGGCCTGGTGGTCCTGGAGGTCCAACACTGTCCTGTGTGCATGTGCACGCATTCGGGAGAGCGGGGCATTTGGCTTCATCTCTCTGAAATTTTGAGAAGAATATTTACCTGTGAATTGAGGGTAAAAATGACCCCCACCCCCACTTCCACGTATTGTATTTGCACAAGAAATCTGTCTCCCAGTGCGCGGGAATAATTGTAGTTATCGTTGCACATGGTCTTGGGTTGGATCTTGCTTTGCTCCTTTGTCTTTATTTCACATTTACTCCAGGAAACCCCACATAACAAAGAAATGTCTACAGAACTACCGCTGCGACCGCTGGTTATCGAGCCCAGTTTCCTCTAACCTGGTGTTAGAGAAATGCCCGTTTCATTTAGAAAATCTGAAGTCCTTTCCACGGCCTGTGAAGTCCGACATGCTCCGCAAGGCACCATCTTGGTCATCCCACTTTCCCCATTCGCTCTGCTCCAGCCCCACTGATCTGGTTAATATTTCTCAGGTATTGTGGCACACTGTGGCCTTCGGGCCTTTGGTTCTACAGCTCCCTCTGGCTCTGGCTCTAGTATCCACATTGTTGACTCCTCACCTGATTCAGGTCTCCGCCTAAATCTCACCTATCACTGAGGGCTGCTGGTACTCACTTGGCTCTCTATCCCTTTCCCCTGATTTGGTTTTCATCCTAGGACTTTCACTCTAAACCATAGCCTATAGCTACTTGTCAATTCTTTCCCTTCCCCTGCCTTTCACTCACTGCTGTGACCCTAGCACACAGAATAGTGCCTGGCTTATAACAGCTGCTCCACAAATAAATGATGAATAAATAATGCACCCTCATCCTGGGGATGTATGCAGTTTATCACTTGCCCGCTGCTTCAAATCCATCATCAGCATTAAACTTTGTAACCATTTACCACTCACACAGACACTATGGGAGTGAGTCATCATCTCAAAAACAAGCACAGTTAGTCCTAAACATTAGATACCCAGAGAGGTGATGGCTTATCCTATAAAATGCTGAGATTTTATAAACAACAAAAGGGATGTATTGTAGATGTATCGAACATGCTGATGCAGCAGGACTTTTCTCACTATGCATAGCACACTGGCTGCAGGGGAGAATTAACAGATGTGTCTTATCCATTCTCCGTTCCTGGCTTCCTAGGCTGGGGTCACTGGCCCGAGCCCTGCTGGTGATTAGCATGCACAGAGATGTGTGCATCCTGAAGAAGAGTTGCTGAGTGCTGCTTCCTCTCCCAGACCATCCGCATCCGGATCCCTCACTCCCAGGGGGCTCATAAAACGGCCACAGGTTTCCATTCCACTTTACTTACCCTTGAGGGAATATCACAGCATCTGTCTCTACTGGTCCACACTGGGCTGCAGACGATATCGAAATTCTGGATTTGGAACTGCAAACAACCAACAGCAACATCAGCTGAAGATGCATGAGAAACATTTTACATTAACGTTTCCACAACTTAACCTTTGCCAGCTTCTCTGTCTCAAGGGTGCAAGGCCTTGGGAGCAAATGGGGTCCTTGCTTCATAAAGAAAGAACATAACAGCCTGTGCCTACGATAAAGAGACAGTAAAGCAAATGCATATGTGAAATTCCCACTTCCGATTCACCTCCTTAGCTAAAATGAAATGTTTGATTGAGTTTTGTTTTTTAAAGACAACTAATTTCTTTGTTTAATTGTCAATTTGTTTCATTAAGAATTTGAAAGCAACACACAGTTAAATCAACTTTTAATAGCCTATCCTTGTAGAGGAGTAAAATTTCAAAAGCCATTCCGCATTTATTCTACCATTGATTTCCTTTTCTTTTCATAAATTCTTACCTAGGAGTTTACTAATAATTTTTATGATTGTCCTCAGCTTAATATTTCAATATAGTACAGTCCTCCTTTGTTGTTCGCAGAGGGATTAGTTCCAGGGCCCCCACAGATATCAAAACCCAAAGATGTTCAAGGCTATGGAAAATGACCTAGTATTTGCATAACCTAAGCACATCCTCCCATATACTCTAAATTATCTCTTGGTTATTTATAATAGCTAATACAACATAAATTCTATGTAAATAATTATTTACACTATATTGCTTAGGATTTTACTTTTTGGAATTTTTATAATTATTATTTTCAATTCTCTGTTGAATCCACAAGACACATAGTCTGCAGATACTAAAGGTCAGCTTTAATATATACTTTCTATCTTTCTACTTTTAAAAAATAAAACTCTTGTAATAAGAAGGAAAAGATTACTTAGCTATAATTTATTTTATAACTCTGATATAATTGTTCTATTTAAACATAAAATACAGTAGTCAATAGAAAGTCTGAATTTTAATCACAATTGTATTAAACTTGCACTTATTGTTTTTCATTGTAGAATAGAAATTTCAACTTTCGAATCTAGGAGAAGAAAATTCTGTCTATGGAAGAAAGCTAAATTAAGTAAATATAATTTAAAAATTAATAGAAGCCAAAGATAGCAGACTCATTTTTAGAACTCTGTGATTATCAATTGACATTTAATATGAACTTTAATGTTCATACAGCTTGGTACAGTGAAAACATCCATTTAAAACTGTCTCACTAGATAGAACCATAAATAGGGCTGGCACGCTCCTGCCTCAAGCATGCGCCAGCGAACTTGTTAGTAATGCGGTCAGCTGGCTGCTGTTCCACACTGATCTTCCCTCGCAGACAGACGACAGTTCCTCTGCGAGAAAGCGCGGGCTCTAGCGATGGACACAGCCAATGTCCACAAATGCTTAACATCCCGACTACACAAATTGTATTGGCAATTACTCTCTTTGAAGAACAAAAAAATGAATTATTTTAGATTTCACTGATTATCCTGGCAGCGATTTGTGTTGCACTCTCCAATTTGATCCAGTTTCAAGATGACTGCATGATGTTCTCTGTTGCCTAGACATCTTATTTTGTTTTTAGCGATGAAACACATTACTATATTCTGTCAGTAGCATATTTTCTGAATATAACTTTTCCCAGTTTCAATCCGAACAAAAAATTTAACAATTTAAAACTCACTGAGGAAAAAAAAATTCACTTGTTACTTAAAAAAATGCCCTTTTAATCTTAACACAGGATACCAAGAAAAATCAAAATGTGTTACTTACTGTGGCTGATTTCCTCTCCCCTTTAAGTAGTTTCCCAAGAATTTCATAACCATCAGTTGTGATATTTCCAGCTTCCTTGATGTCTTTTTCTATAATTTCATAGCAGTCGATGTAAATCTTAATACTTTTTGAGGTCACTACGATATGAACCTATAAAGATCATTTGTTTCCATTATAAATTTTTCACCACCAAAAAATTGGTTGACTTCTTCATATTTCATATCACAGGTTTAAAAGTGTGTTCTTTAAGCTATTCTCATCCCCCAAAGAAGAATTTTAGACTAAAATCCAAGACCAGGTTGCAATGTCTTGTCATTTATTAACATCAAATCAAATGACCCATGTAACCTCTCTAGGTCAGTTTTCTTCAGCCACATATACATGCATAATTTCTTATTTTCCCACCATATACTGTTACTAAGATGACCAGAGATAATATAGATGAGATGATTCTATAAACTATAAAGAACTATTCAAATACAAGCTAATAAATCAATAATTTATCATTATATTCAGTAAAACAGAGCCTTGAATGTCTTTCACTGACTTTGCTAAGTTGAATTTTTAATTTGTTTTCTTTTATATTATTTATTGATTTAAGAGAGAAAGAGACAGAGACAGAGATAGAGACATCGATTTGTTGTTCCACTGTATTCATTCATTGGTTGATTCTTTTATGTGTCCTGACCAGGGATCAAACCCACAACTTTGGTGTATCAGATGATGCTCTATCCAACTGAGCTACCTGGCCAAGAATAATTTTTCCAAATTTCAGTCAACAAGAACTTTCATACTATATAAAGACTAACATAGAAGAACTAGCATACTTTTTCTATAGAGACTCAGCTCTAGAAACCGATAGATCAAAATTCAACTTTATTTTTTTGTCTGACATTGAGGACACTAGGAATCTTAAGAAATCTATTAGGACAGATAATTAATAAAACATGTGTACCTCAACAATGTAAAGAATGGTTGCTGGTAATCTTTAAAGTTTATATTCTTGTTGATAGTTTCCACTTACCACAACACAAATACTTAAGTAAGCACTAAATGATTATTTTGAAAAGTTCAGCTCCAAGTTAAAAGAAACCAAAGTTCCCTTAAACACTTTGAGTCAATTAACATAAGAACAATCCCTAGAGATTTTTTTTAAACAATAACTATTTTCCCACTGAGAATCACCACCAAAACACTAATTTAGTGCATCTGTAAGTGGTAAATATGAATTACATATGGCATTTATATAAAATACATAGCTTACTAAAAATAAAGAAATTTTAAATGCCTACAGCACAGTCATCTAACATTGAATTCAAGAACAGCATCATACAAGCATTCCCAAGGCATTTATTATCTAAGTAGAGGCCCAGTGCAAGAATTCATGCATGGGTGGGGTCAGGCCAGCCCACCCCAATAGGGCCGATTGGGCCGGGTGGCGGGGGTGGGGGGGATGGCAGGTGGTTGATGGGCCAGCCCTGCCCCTGATGGGGGGAGGGGAGGGCGATCAGCGGTGGTACCAGCCAGGGGGAGGAACTGCAGGCAGTTGTCCTGCTGGCCCCACCTCTGGTTGAGCACCTGGTCAAACCTCAGTTGAACTCCTAGTCAAGGGAACAATTTGCATATTAGCCTTTTATTATATAGAATAAGAAGTAAAACTTGTTTTATTTGCTTAATCCCTTAACCCTTTTGGATAAAGACAAAAGGATAGGGATTGCCAGAGGGAAGGAGGGGTGGGAGGAGGTGGAAGAGGTGAAGGGAAGATATATGGTGGTGGAAGTAGACTTGATTTGGGGTGGTAAACATGTGCAATATACAGATGATGTACTGTAGAATTGTGTACCTGAAACCTGTGTAATTTTATTAACCAATGTCACCCCAATAAATTCAATAAAAGTTATAAAAAGAACTAAACCTTATTTGTTAGCTCTTGTGTGAACAATCGCAGAGGTAAATATTACAAAGCACTTGAAAAAAAATTATAGTATCCAGAATTATGTCAAAATCAAGACTTTCAATTTATAACAAAATTATCCCAAATATACTGGTCATTCAATGTCAACCATATTAAGCACATGATAAAAACATGTTTTGCTACCATCTCTTCTGCATGTTTTACTGCATTTTAAACACATGCATAATCACATTTTAGAGTGGGCTCTTCATCTGCAGACCCTCATCCTAAATACTTAGAAACCATCTCTAAACTGTGAAAATTTCACAGACCGGCAGAAAGAAATAGAAGCACTCATTCCAATTCATCTCCCAGCCCATACTCTGCCATTCCCTAAAACTTCATTTTCCATCTATTCCTCTTTTACCTTAATGGAAATTTCTCACTTGGATATATGGCATCTGTCAAAACAGAATGGAGACACAAAAAACTTTTCAAGAGAATTTTTGAGAATCAATGGCTGTCTGGTGGTCCCTGCTTAAGCTCTTTTAGCCTACTCCCTCTTTCCCAAGAGCCCCCTGGCATGAGTGTCATTTCCAGCCATTCCCTGCTATGGGAGTGCTACTCATTATCTCACAGACTGAAGGATTCTAGTTCCCAGATTAGATGGAAATTAAAAAAAGAATGTTTGAATCCTTGAATCAGTAAAGAATGTAATAGCCAACAGTGATTGAACTTGTTGCTTGAATTGACAGATAAATGATGTAGGAGAGTAAATTAAAAGAATGGGGTAAAGGAATGGAAAAAGGAAAAGAGTATAGTGAAAAAGGAGAAAAAAACTAATAAAAAGAAACATAGTATGGAAAAAAGAAAGTAGAGAATCTGAGGAGAGAAGAAAGCTTGTAAGAAGAAAAACCTAAGACTACAAATACCTTTCTATAAAGGCAAATAAAGAAGCAATGCCAAAAATAACAATCTTGGATTTGCAATAATTAACTGTCGCTATAGGCCTCTGCAAAATACTTTTTTTTTTTTTTGCTCAAGTAAAATGAAACATTCAATGAAAGTTCATATTTTAAAAATAAATGGCTATCAGTTGGCTAGTAGAAATTAAATTTCTAATATCTTTAGAGAGTATGGAAGGAAAAATGAAATAGTCCTTTTTAGCAGGTTACTCAAATATAAATTTAATAGGTGTAGCAATGAGCCCAAAAAAGTTCGTAAGAACTTTGCCAGATTCATCATCTAATATTGGATGAGGAGAAGTTGAAGCTAATAATATTTGCCAAACTAGAGTTTGCTTTCCCAATGAGGCATTTATTTTATTGCACGCACTTCACCATGAAAGTCAATAAACTGTGAAGTGGATATGTCATTATTCTCAAAGAGCTTTGTTTTCTTTCATTGTATTTTGCTAATGTGCACATCAGGAAGCCTCTTTGAGCTTGGTGAAAAGAGCCCCTTGCCATCCTGACTGAGAATTTAATTCACGAATAAGGAAAGCATTCTGGAAAGAACCCAAATTCTCAGGAATAGAATCAGCAAGAAATAACAGCTACATCTACTCAAATACAGAAAAGTTCTTCAGTTTTCACTTTGAGAATCAGATTGAACTGGAAGTACTTGTCTTCTATATGGGAGATTAACTTTCTGAGTGTCATGCTGGAGAAATTTTAGACCACTTGTGCCACCAGAGGTAATCCTACTGCCAACCCAATAGATAAAGAAATACTATTAAGAAGTCCATTCCTAACCTAGCTTGTTCTTTTCCTCTCTAATATGTCAAACTTCAGTACTTTAGTCAATTAATCATCCTTTAAAAATCTTACAGGAAGTCTCTATTATCCTTGGATATTGACATACACAAGAATTCATTAAGATAAACAAAAAATAGACAGTCCCATAAGAACACATCTTAGAACTTTCAACAAGATATTTTAGAAAATTCATAGTGTGTTAATGTAAATGTTAATCATATAAACATTTATCTTTGTTTAAAAAATATATTTTATTAATTTTTTACAGAGAGGAAGGGAGAAGGATAGAGAGTTAGAAACATTGATGAGAGAGAAACATCAATCATCTGTCTCCTGCACATCCCCCTACTGGGGATGTGCCTGCAACCAAGGTACATGCCCTTAACTGGAATCGAACCTGAGTTCACAGACCGATGCTCTATCCACTGAGCCAGACCAGTTAGGACTAAACATTTATTTTTATTATTTTGGTAGATAGTGATAACCTTTAACTGGCATATCTGTAACTTTACAATAAACAAGCAAGCAGAAGCAGCTTTATAAAACAATAATCCTATCAATTAAAATATAATAAAAAAATAAGCTTTGGAAATGAAATAATGTAATGGTTCCCAATAAAACGGTAGATAGAAAAAGTAGTCATGCTACATGATTCAAATTTTGAAAAGATATTAGCATAAGATTTTAATTTTAAAAGATATAGCTCTATTTTTACCAATTTAGCATAACATTTTAACAAATAATAAAATAAATTAATTTAAAATATTAAGCCATATTCTTTTTTCTATAAGTAATAAGATAATATTTACCTTATGAAAACTTCCATAAAATAATGACTTCACTTCTTCTGTGTCAAATGTAATAGTCTGCACCTCACCTCTTGTATCCTTGTTAAAGAATGATAATGTCTTGCTAGAAGCTGTAATTAACACGTAATTGTTACTAAATCACATGCCTGGTATACTTTATATTGAAAGTATTCATGATGTTTCTTTTTTGGTAAGATGTCTAAAAAATTCAATAGTTTTAGTTGGGATAAAACATAATTAAAATATTTACTAATAAGCTACATTTTTAAAACTTTAAACATAAAAGCGTATGTCAAGTAAATATATACAGGGTGGGACAAAGTAAGTTTATAATTGTTGTTATGGAAAATAATATAATTAATGAATAATACAAAAATAAACTCTGTGTTTCTCATATTCACAACTATAAACTACTTTGCCCCACTCTGCATATTCAGAAGGTTTTTATAAAGAGAAGTAAAGAGAAAACCTAATCAACAATATGTACACATGTGCCTTAAAATAAGATAAAAATCCTTACGATCTGCAATCACTCCAACTTGTGGTTTATAGTCTCTGTCTGTGATTTGCCAAATTGCAAAAGGGTCACTGGGAGTTTCTGGGAGAAGTCTGAACAATAATATAATCGTGTATGAAGGAGGAAGTCCATTTGGGTGTAGATCTCTGTGGATAAAACAAATGAATGAATTCGCTAATAAAAATTTCTCATCAAAAATAGAGAATATTTTAAATCTTTGGACCAGAATCTTATTATGGGTAGTTTTAAAAGTCACTTATAATAATCTGGCAACATATTAGAAGGAGAAATTTTTATAAAAGACATCAAAAGAACAAGCACTAAAGGTCCATTACGTAAGTAATAATAGATTATTTATAATCCGATAAAGTCACATAAGTCTGGGAAATTGCCAAATGGTCTTTTATCCTAACAACTAATTTTTTCTAGATGCATAAACAATTGCAAAATTACATACTAATCTTAGAGTGATAAACATTAAACCTATGGATGTAACTTGAAGAAAATGAATCTCACTAAATATACTTAATTTCCAGTGTGAGGGGTATGAGATTATAAAATAGCTTAAGGTTTTAATTTCCCCCTTGCTTTCACCAGTAGTTTTTACACTTCCAAATTCCTCCCTTGTAATAAATAAATCACATAATCTCCAGAAGCTTACATGTTCCCAAAAAGAAAAAGAGTAATAAATGTTAAGGTCATGTACATGTGCAAACGTTTAGTGCTGATAAAGGGATGGAATTCAATTAAAAGGAAATGTTTCTTTGCTCTAAGGCTGTTAGGCAAAAACATGTGGTTCCATGTGTCCTCCCAGAGTTGACTCCACCGTTATTCAGGGGAACCATCGAAGCTAAATGGATGGTTTTCTGTCTGAGACTATTTAACAACTCATTACGTCTGAAGGCAGGAAAAAGGCCTTGGTCATCAACTCTCCGACAGGGAGAACCTATTCTTCTGGGAATCTTGACGGGGGCCCAGAATATCCCTTGAGGTTTCAAGCCCTTGCACCCACCACACCACTGGTTCTTCTGGAATATGACACTGCTGTGCTTCTTACACATGTATTCTGGGCAAGTGACATAATAGCTTCTATGTGTTCAAAAACCTACTATCTTCATAATATCCCATGTTAAAAATAACATCTTCTCCATATTAATTTATGTCTAACCTTGCCCATTTTTCTTCTTCTTTCTCAGTTAATGAGTCCTTACGGTGGGGGAGGGAGCAGAATTGAATTGCATGTATAGTTCTTTCAGCCATAAACTCTGACTCATGAGAGGACAGTAGGCTATCATGAGTAAAAAGGTAGGTATTGCTCAACCCAGGTGGCTCAGTGGTTGAGCGTCGATCTATGAACCAGAAGGTCATGGTTCAATTTCCAGTCAGGGCACTTGCCCAGGTTTCAGGCTCGATCCCTGGTGTGATTCTCTCTCATCACTGATGTTCCTAACTCTCTCTCTCTCTCTCTCTCTCTCTCTCTCTCTCTCTCTCTCTCTCCTCCCCTCTCCTCTCTTAGTTTGTCCCTGTCTTTCCACATTCTGTCTTTCACCAGTTAACTTCTCCTTTCACCAGTTAACTTCTTTCTCTCCTTTCCGCTGTGAAATCAATAAAAAAAAAAATTCTTTTAAAGATAGGTATCAAATCTTGAGGTGACTGAGAGTTAAACACTGGGACTGAAGGTTTACTGAAAAACCTAAAATTGGGAACCAGCCTGGTTGACCATCAAAGAGTTAGGAACTTCCAGTGTGGCCACACTATAATATGACTTCTGCTTCCTTAAAGGAAATCAGTTTCAGGTTTAGTCTGAATTTTCCATCAGCTTTCCCAGAGTGTTTCACATTTCAGACGGCATTTTCTGACCCTGTCCTCAGTTACTGAAAGCTTTATTTCTGTGTGTTCTTTTTGCTCTCTAAGTTGCCAAACACATATTTCTCAAGATTAAAATGTTTCCATCCTAATGAATAAAAAATACGTATTTTGGTTATCGTCCCCAGGTGCAAACTTGCATGGAGTATAAAATAACAACATCTAGAGCTACCCGGCAGATCGCCGGGGCATCGGCCAATAAAAACCAACTGCTGCCCTCGGAACGCGGACAAGCAGAGCTGCGAGAGAGAGCTTTCATCTTCCGGAGGCTCTGAAGCCCTGAAAAGAATGCTGCTCTCCTTCTGCACCTATCCCAACAGTCCCTCTGCCCCACAGGGAACAGCATTCCAAATAAGCAGCTGCCTTCCTGTTCAAACAGCCTCCCTTAGAGAAAGCACAGCTCTGATCCTGGCCATGAATTCAAAAGGGCCAGGAATCCATAATCCTGCTGAACCAGGATGAGATGCTTGGGTTTGAGGAGACCAAGGCTGGAGTCCTCGTCTCCTGTGTGACCTGGGGGAAGACACTTAACCCAACTGCACTCATGGAAATTAAGCTAGGTCATTCATAAGGAGTCTTCTGACCAATCGAAAGTTCTAGGATTCCAAGAGCCTCAAAAATCATCATTGTCCGAAAAAGAGCCGCCTTTTGTCGCACTTACGCTGTGGGCTGGTGTATGAAGGCGTTCTTCTGAAGCCTGTAGGAGGAGTAGCTGGGGAAAGACCCCGACTCCAAAGAGACGCCTTGGACGGAAGCAAAATTCTTCTCTGTGAGGTTGTATGCTTCCAGCATCTTAAAACCTTTACATCAGAAAATAAAATATTGAAGTGAGGTCATTTAAATTATTTTATGGCTAAAATCCTGAAACAAATTAGCCCAAGTTTATAAATGCTTACCTGGTGAGGTGTAGCCATCCAAGTAAATGAGAGGGCAATCTGCAATAGACAGTGTGCTTTAAGTATGATTCACCCACACAATATGCAAACATTGCCTATGGACACAAATCAGCAATCTACATATATTGAACAATGAAACTGTTCATGCATTTATAAAAAGGAATATTGATCTAATTTTTTACAACGGATTTCTGGTAGACTTCGCATGTGTAGGAGAAATTATGCTGTTGACCAGTATTAGCAATGTTTTCTGAACATTCTCCAGTCCAATTAGAATTCTACAATGTTCTTAAGAATAGTAAACTACAATTAAAGGGGGAAATTCCGATGTTTTTAAGTAGCTTAAAGAACTTTTTTTTCTCCCACCCAGGGAATTTCAGATTTTTGCAAAG
Organism: Murina feae; assembly: GCA_004026665.1. Taxonomy (NCBI): domain Eukaryota; kingdom Metazoa; phylum Chordata; class Mammalia; order Chiroptera; family Vespertilionidae; genus Murina; species Murina feae. The sequence continues at coordinate 36,097 of PVJC01000523.1, forward strand.
GCACAGAAGAGTTTGTCCCCATCCAACCCCTTTTTATTCTCTGCCAAGCTTGCCTACCAAACATCGTGTAACAATTATGTCTACAGCGATTTTCACACTACCCCCCCCCCCACCTCCAGAGCCAGGAATCCCAGAGTGGCTCTCAAGACCACTGGGACTAGACATGAGACAACTGTAGTTCCCTGCCCACCTTCCACCAGTACAGCTCCTTTCTGAGTGTCAAGGTCCGTTTTCACAGTAAAGTACTGACCATTGTTTACTATTGCCATCTCTCCCAGATCTCTGAGGATTTAATATAATGTTTAATAGGGGAAACTGTAACACTTGCAAATCATAGCCCTGTCTAGGATCAAAAGTCTAGACTAGCTGCATAACTGCCTCCATAAGCTAATGCCCCAAGAATCAATGCTAATGGGTGGGGAAGAGGATAAATTGGTTAAAATAATGAACGTTTTGACCTTCACTGTATTTTAAATGTTGAACTTGAGATCTTGGCATAAGGAGAAAGATCTACAACCAAAAAGACAAATGGGAACCAAGTGAATTTCTCTGGAGCACGCATGTACAAGTCAGTTTTCTCATTGCTCCCATGAAACACGGACATTGACAAAACAAACACCAAATGATTACTAATAGGGGAAACCTTCATCTCACAGTAATGCTTCTATAAATGCATTCCTGAAGCTGAAGATTAGTTTACTCAAATGTCACAGGCATTTGGGGAAAGGATGTATTAAAACACTTTATTTCCATACAAGGAATATATTACATCTTCAAAGCTTAAAATGGACCTCTGACAAGCACACATTTAGCACAATCTCAATAGGAACAATGATTCATCAGGTTCTCAAGGGATTTCCCAAGATCTATTTATGCACAGGCTTGATCCCATATAGGATAGGGAATGGCCTACCAAGTAGTTATTTTCAAAACAAGTGAGATCACAGTCCCATGTGGACCATGACTTACTTGAGGTGGCAGTTTCACAGACAAATGTAATGAGGTTGTCCTCTATCTTCTCAAAAGATTCGAAGTCATCCACAATGAACACGTGCCGCTCGCTTGGTTTGCTGGCAATATTGGCAAGCTCGTTGTACTCAACATCAGCCACACCAACGACAAAGACACTGAACCCTGAAACGCATGTTTACAGAGTGAATTATATAGCCCTTTCCCCGTCTTTTATTGTATAAACAACTCAAAGTAAAATCTTATCAGAATCAATGCTGTATTTCCTCAGTGTGTGCAGCATGTCCTTTTAACGGACACAAATTCTCCTTAATAAATACGTCCTTTCTCCAGGTCTTCATATTTCCTGGCTTATAAAATTCAATTAATTAGATTTCCTAGAATAAAATCCTAACAAAAGGCAAACATTGTCAGAGCAGAAGGATTAACATGGTGCTCATTTCCTTCCACAGATCTACAGTCCTGATAGACCCAAGTATTCTGAGCTCTCTTGGGCACCATTAACATTTTAAGCTTATGTGACTCAGAAGCCAAGAATGGGCTCATTTAAAATTTTGATTATCAACAAATTCAAGCTCAAAAAATTCTGGTCACTTTTAAAATAAATATATGGCCCAATCCGCATGGCTCCTGGGTTGAGCATCAACCTATGAACTAGGAGGTCACAGTTTGATTCCTCAATCCCCAATGTGGGGCATGCAGGAGTCAGCCAATCAATGTTTCTCTCTCATTATTTGATGTTTCTATCTCTCCTTCTCCCTTCCTCTCTGATATCAATAAAAAAAGGAACTATTTTGAAAATAAAGCGAAATATATACTTCCCACTAACAATAACTTTATTTGTTTAGGTTAATAGAAATAAAGTTTTTACCCCAAAAGCTTGATTTGACTGTTAAAAAAAATAACTGTGTAAGGAATTAGTTACATAATTAGGTATAACTAGGGTAACATAAGGAGTAAGTATTCATAACCCCAAACTTAAGTCAGCTAGGAGCACGAAATATGCTGAAATCTGCTCAAAGTGCATAAAACAGTAGCAGTAATTTATAAAAAGATCAGTGTAGCTCCATGTAACCAAGTACTTTTCAATTACTACAATAGATAATGCACAACATATGTCTTCCTTAGACCTGAGGGGGCAGAGAGGGCATTAATGCAAGTACTGGAAAGACCTTGTTTCAACTCTAATAATCCTAGATAACTCATCCAAAGGGCAGTGTTGCCAGGAGGCACTGAGGATGTTTGTTTGCCAAGATGTGCCCCAGAGACTGTCCCCAAGACCTGGCTGTTCCTCCTGTGCAGTGTACCTTTGAGAAACTTGCTTTGAGCCTGCACCTGCAAGGCTGTGCTAAAGTGAAGGCTTCCCTGTGTTCTCCTTGCACAGGAGCCAGCCTCAAAACTCACTTCTGCTATGGTAGGAAGCCTGCTCTGGGATCATCCCATGTTTGCATTCTACAGTCTTCCAGTCCCCATGAGAAATCTAGCTTGCTCATTGAGAGACCCTGAATCACATCTTACACAAAGAATACAGACCATGCTATTTCTGAGCAATCACCAAACCATTCCACAACTAAACATAAACTAATACTATAAGAATATGAAATACAGATTCAATAGGAACCATGAAGTAAATCAGAAATTTGGGGTTTCTTGCAATCATTCCTGAATGTTCAAAATTGTTAAAATAATGAGTGCAAGCGCTAGGCATGGAACTCAGGCCTGGGCTCACCTGACTGCTGGATGACCGAAGCTGCTTTCTTCACCTCGTCCTGCGACCGGCCGTCTGTGACCACAACCAGCACTTTGGGGACATTCTTCCTCATGCCACTCTCCCAGGTCAAGACCTTTTCCTTGATAAACGTGAGAGCCTTCCCTATGGAGTGTGGCATGAAACATTTTAGTGTCACCTCAATGCAAACTATCCACGTGCCATTAGCCATGCCCAGCTGTTAAGAGTGTGAATGTTTGAGTGAGATGGTACACGCAGCTTTTCCACTCCAAACACGTTGGAGAGTGAAGGTCTACATATACTCTGATCAACTGTACCTGTTCTTGTGTTTCCTCCTCTGTACCTAATATTCTGGAGGGCCCCGAGGGCTTGGGCCTTGTCATTGTACGTGTTCAGCTTGAACTCAGACTTGACTTCGTCACTGTACTGCACAAATGAGACCTGAAAGAAAATGTTGTTTGTGGGGAGGGTAAGTCATCTATTTCTATGTTTCAATTTTCCAGTGAATCCTCTAACTGCCGAATGGGAAATAGAAGTGTCTCAGACCTGACAGAGTATTATAAAGCTCTTTATAGCTAATATTATAACACTGACTACTGTTGGCTCAGTAAATTATCTAATTTCTAATCTTTAATGAATAGACAATAATTGATATGAAAATATAAATATACTATGTTCATATGGTACCTTTCTCCAGGGTATAGGAAGGGATGGGTAAAATCAAGGAGCAATGAGAACACACTGTCTTGAACTCAAATGTGGGCTAAGCAATTGGCTCCACAGCCAAGTGCTCCTTCTCACTGACCACATCCACTCTTTAGGGTAATACAAAGCATCACACGTGTGATAATCAGCATCATCACAAACTTAGTGACAGTGTGATTGAGTGGAAAGAGTTCAGACTTTGTAGTCAGGAATCGCTAGACTGAAATCCTAACTCTGCCAATTAATGGCCACGTGACATTAGGCAAGTTCCCGACATCTCTGGGTTTTAGTTTCCTCCTCAGAAGAACTGAGATAATTATACTTGCTTTCCAGGATTGTTGTAAAAACACATTTAGTAATCATGTATGCAAAATAGTTGGCACAGAGAAGTTAATAAAATATGATAGCTATTTTTTATTTTTTATTAGATGTCTTAAATTTCTAAAAGGATGGAAAACTGGCTTAGCTGTTGACACATTACATTGAGAATATAACTGGCCTGACATTTTACTCTTCTTGGGTTGGAATAATATCCACAAGGTTATTTGAGGATTTGAAATGTAGTATATTCCATAAACTACTCTTCCATAAAAGAAGACACGATTTGTTTATGAAATTATTTGTGGTTTATGTCAAAATCTCTTATTTACATAATGTCTCTAAGATGCCACATGAAAAGGTACAAGCTGTCAAAATAAAGAAAAAAATTCATCAACAGGAATGGGGAGAGAAAGAAAAAGATTCAGAAGAAGAATGATACAATATAGTCCCTTCCTTGCCTTAAGGAGTCAATGAGTTAGACAGAAGAGAGTCGCACACAATAATGACCATAAAAAGTGATTCTTGCTATATAGTAACCCAAACAATGTCCTTCAGGAGAATGGAATGCCTAAAGACATCAAGAAAATCACTCTAGAAAGGGGGGAATTTGAAGTGGGTCTTCAAGTTTACAGAATCCAAGAAATTACTAATAGCTTTATTCAGATTCTCAGAGGGGCCTGGGAAGAAGTGCTCACCAAAATATAGTTTAGACTCATTGGACTTAAATGTACAGTTCATTGGTTTATTGAGAGTAGTGAAGGAGATTCTCCAATTTACAGGTAAGTTATGGCTATATCATGAATTATTCTTCAAAGCCTCTTCTCTAACTTCCAACTCTAGTAAAACAAATACTTTTGGGGTAATTTCACAGCAATGTAATTGGCAGTTATTTTAGGAAAACAAATGAAATGCCCTCTGAGTCAATAATGGCCATTCTTCTGGTCAAGGTAGAATCTGCAATGCCATGATAGAGCGGGCAGCAGGGATCCACACACCCACTCCAGTCACTATTCCTCACTGACCCTGCTGACTTAATAGAGGGTGATAATCACAGTGCATTTAGTTTCCAGAACATCAGCTGACCTTTCATGGAAGTGTATCATTGTAAGAGTTTTAAGCAGGAAGTTAGTCAGAATCCCCTAAATTATTCAATGGGAATATCATCTAGCCAAAGAGAATACCTAAAGGAATATTTATTTTTCTGTTTATTTACCATTTATACCCAACTCCTTCCTAAAAATACATGTGTAATGAAAATATCAAATAACAAAAGTCAAAAAATAATTTGTAGTGAAAAGTCTACTTAAAAAAGAGAAGTTCAAAGGAAATAGCAAGACATTACAAGTGAATAGCCACCATGAAAAGACACACACCTGAATTCCGCCAGGATTGATTTCATCAAAGGCTCCCACAGTATTGAAGATGAACTTTACAACTTTGTTAAAATTGTCATCCCCGATACTCCAGGAGGCATCGGTCAAGAATACAATATCTGCCTTGGCCCCTTTGCATACTGGGGAAATAAAATTTAAAAAAGGAAGCTCATGAATTCTTTCATTCAAGTGAAATTACACAACTGAGAAATGCAGCCTATCACCTTGCTACTCAAAGTGTGGTTCAGTGGCAATAGCATCGCCTGGGAAGCTTCTTAAAAAATGCAGAATCCTGGGCCCCACCCCGGAGTTCCTCAGTCAGAATCAGCAACAAGATGCCCAGATGGTTCCTACTCACAGTAAAGTGTGAGAGACACTATCTAACTGGCCCCCAGTCGCTGCTCTGGAATTACTCCAGCTGTTAGCTCTTTCCTCGTGGAACTCTTCCAATAGCCTCAAGCACTAAGTGAGGAGGAAAGGAAATGAAAAGCAACAGTGGCCAGAATTTAACAGATTAGAAATTTTGTATATACTTATCAAAGATTCGGTGCAAATAAGGTGTCTTTTAATTTTACATCAGGCCACTATGATTAAATGGAGGGAAGGAAAGGATGGAATAAAATAAATATCTTTCATCGAATCTTCAGACTTGAGGACTAAAAACAAAATTCTGAAAATAAAAATTTAACAACATTTTATTCTATAAAAATTTAACATGTAGAATGTACAACACCAAGAGTGGACCCAAATATAACCTATAGATTTTGGGTGATAATGGTGTGTCAATATAGGCACATGGACAGTAACAAATGTGCCACTTTGGTGAGGGAAGGTGATGCTGGTGGAGGCTGTGCGTATGAGGATACAGGGTAAAAATGGGAACATTATGTACTTTCTGCTCAATTTTTCTATGAACATAAAACTGCTCTAAAAAATAAAGTATTAAAGGAATGCAACAAGCCAAGATTATTTACTGAATTTCTTTGAACAACCTAAATTTCAAGAAACCCATTATTATTTTACCCTATAATAATACACTTTTAACTTTCATCTTACTTAATAGGTTTAAAGAAGTTGTGGCAGTCTAGAGCCTTCTAAGAGAAAAGAAAAATATTTTTAAAATCTGACATGCTTTCAGGTTAACTCAGAAAACAGAATGTGGGGGGAGGGGAAATAAACCAGTAGTTAATTAGTTCAAGCTTAATTTGATAAATCACAGAGAGCTGCCCCAAATTACCTGAGAGACCAGCTTTACTGTTTTCAAGTGACAATTATGCCTCAGACTTTAGTAAATAGAAATGTTTTAGCTTTGTGTAATCCAGGGCACTTCTCAGATCAGAAACCAGGACTTCCAAACCCAGAGGCCCAGGAGTTAGCTTGCAGATAAAGTCAAAAAGATTCATGGGTCCTACTGATGCCAGCAGCCCACAGAAACAAAGGCCCACCAGGTGACCATGAACTATGTAAGGTATCATGAGACATTAATCTGCAAAATGAAGGAAAGCAAGTTCCAGATGAAGAGCTGAGGTAGTTTAGGACTGATTTCATTCACACCAAAATGCTCCTGGAGGAGGAGAACAAATTGCTAGCAATCTTTTCTTTTAACCTAAAAACTCTTCAACAAGAACCATAAATCAAAAATGTTCTATATAAATTGTAAATGATGTGCAGGCTGCATTAGTAAGCAACAAATCCCTTCTTACTTATGAGATTTCCAAGTCAACTGTACTTACCATCTCGAGCAGGTGGAATTGTGGGAGGGGGAGGAGGTGTGGGTGGCTCGGTAGGGGCTTCTGTTGGTTTTACGGCTAGAATTTAAAAATAATAATAATTAGAGAAACACGATATGTGCACATTTCATAACACAGAAGGTAAATTTTAAGAGTGATTTAAATCCTTGATGACAAATTAAGTCTCATTGGCACAGACACACTGGGAATTCTATTGTATCCAAATGTGGTGTCATTGATAGTCATTCAACATTGACTATAGCTACAAAACGCAAAGCCAAGATTCAAAGGGTGAGTGTAAGGCCTTCGGATAGGGTCAAATGAGTAGGAGTCAATAATATAAGATGTCCATCAACTTCCCACTGTCCATTGGAGCCATCTCTCCCTCCTTTAGCCCTTTCCTTGAAAATAATACCAACTCCGTGACAGGGGCAACATGGATTTTCTCCAGGTAAAGGTCCTGAACCAGCCACAGAGTCCACCTTCAAGAACCTGCCATCATTACATCATCGCTGCTGCCCATACAGAGACGTGCCTGTTCAGGGGTCTCATAAGTCTCCCGCCCCCAGAACATTCCATTCTGAAGGCTGACAGGCATTGCAGGTTACTCAGACACTTACTGGTGCGTTCTCTGACAGAGACACCAGGACCCTCGAGGTTTGGTGTCTGCACGAAAACAGTGACGCCGTAATCAGTATCTGGTGTAAGGCCCGTGAAGCAGTGGCTGGTTTCTGATCCTCGCACTGTAATTTCCTGTCCTCTCGTTCCTGATCATGACAACAAAGGAAAACACCAGCATCATCCTTAAATTATTGCATTTAAAGGCATACTATACACAATTTTGTAAACAAAATGGCATCTTCTTTACTGAAATTTAAAATGTTGCTATCAACTCTAGCTCTTTTCTCATTCCGCACACGTACCATCTGCAGGGTTTAGCTTTAGCCTGTAGGAGGTGGCTGCCCGGTGAGGTGACCATCTAACACAGAATGTGTCCCACCCAACCTGGTAAGGGTTCAGATCTGTCACATTTAAATACACTGCAAAATAAAGAAAGATAATAGGTTTACTTTTTAAATAAAGGCAGAAAAGCATACTTTTAATCATAACAAAGTTTTAGAACTTTCACTTGGTTAAAAAGGAGTGTCTCAAATCTTGCTGTTAGTGTATAAGAAACATACATGAAAATGTGGTGCAGCTAAAACAGGTTTCCCTTTCCATCATTGATTTTCAAGGGGAAAGAAATATCCCATAAGCCCTCTCAATACTACAAATGTCAAAGACATCTCATGGAAAATAAGAAATTTTTCCAAAAGGCAATCTGCCAAGTCCTTAAGTAATTATTAAAGCACTTGGTGATAACAAATTCTATCTGGGCTGAATCAATAATCATGGCATTTCTGGGAAAACTTTCAATAAAATCAATGTATTTCGGTAATAGATGTTTTAACATCAAATGTCAAGAAAAACTACAAAAAAAAAAAAGAATTCCTTGCATCCCAACTCTAATTCTACAGATCATTCTTGATAAAATGAAATCATAATTTTAATCTTTCAAAATTCAAAATACAATATTTTTGTGAACTAAACATCTCATCATATACTGATATTTGTATACTGAATTGTATTACTTATAGATTTGTTTAGCTGGGCACAAAAGGGTCACCTACTTATCGCTGAGGAAACATGCCTATGATAAGAAGAAATAACATTAAAACAGGCTGACCTGGTAATTTGTACTATACTTTTTCTCACAACCATGCAAAGACATGTGACTCACATGTAGTGCCTTGATCCGTCAGGGGGACACTGAGTCCAGAATCGTACTGAGCATAAACATTTACATCATAAATGGTGCTGGGATTAAGATTGTGTAACGTGTATGAGGTTACTTCTCCAACAAAGACTTCCATGGGCTCATTGGAACCTTTAATAACAATCACAAAAATACGTAGATATATGTTATCACTAATCTCAAATTTTCCCTAAAATCAGAATGCCTTAACTCATACTCAAATGATAGTATGAACAGCATTGATTCCAAAGCCCCTTATGCTCTTGCTCACTGTAGCACAAGCCACATTATATGATGAATACAAAACTGTAAGCAGAGACTGGATTCTTACCCTCTGATTTTCAAAGCACAGCACAGTACCTGGAAGGCAGCAGGGATGTAATCACTGTTCCTTCAACGAGTTAATCAATCACACAAACAGCTACCTTAGAATCTCAAGCCTCTTCTCAGAGCCTTCTTTGCCAGCATTGTGCTTTGCCCATAGTAGGTGCTAATTAATATCTTTAATGTTCAGTAGAGATGATTCAAGAACATCCATCTTGGACCTCATTCCATAAGCTTAGTAATGGAAGGTTTCTCATCTCTCCTTCCAGTTACTCACATCTCTTCCCCCTTTAAGTTCTCCTTCCATTTCTTACACAAGCTCACCTTCCCTTTCTCTTACCCTCTGTTTTTCTAGGAAAAATTTCTAGCTCATGCCATTCCTAGTGCATGGAAGATGCCCTAGCAAATTTGGTACAAAGAATATTTTCTTCCACTGTTCTAAGCATGTAGATAAAACAGAAATACAGCAAATAATTTAACAAAGGTTTTATCCAGGATCAATGGGAAATTGAAAGCGAGCCTGTCATAAACTAAACTAAAATACATATGCCCCAAAAGGAATAAAACCTTGACATTATGGGGCAAATACAGATGTTTGTATTGATTAAGTATGCATTATTTCATAATCATAATAACACATGGGATGTCTGAACAAACACCTTCAATTTGTGCAATTTGATAGACCAGATAAAATTTTTAATCATGCAAATTAATGAAAATCTCACCTACACCCATAGTAACAATGATACTAGAAATCATTGGCTTAAAATGCTATTTCCAGTAACATATCTCTGATTAAAGAAGACTTGATATGAGAACTGAATTATCAGTAGAATCTAACCATAGGGAATGGAACAAAGAATACCCTCATACCCAAATAACTCTCCTGTGCATTTATATGATGATAAAGGTGCTTTCTTACCCACTGGCTTATATACAATCTTATATCCAAGAACCGGAGAGGGCGAAGGATCCCAAGATACCCTGAATCTTGTATACCATTCGTCAGAGATGTGTATGTTCTGAGGTGGAAGTAGTCCCACTGCAAACAAATTGGCACACGTTACTGACCTCTTATTGACACACAGGGAGAGCAAAGAACCTGATGAGTATAGATTGTAAGTATTAATAGTACAACGTTATGAGTGAAATTTAATAAAATCCCATAAGTCCCTTATCCAGAAAACAGAAGATATTAAAATGTTCAACAGAAAGCTTAGGGGTTTTTCAAATTCAAACTGTAACTCAAAAGGACTCAGGAACTGGTGATTTTCAGAGCTGGTATGTTATATACACAGAATGACTGAAAATAGGAAATCTCATACCACTTTTAGAATGTTAGATATTACAGAATATTAATGCCAACAAGCAATTTAGACACTACCTAGTCCAACCACCTAATCACATGAATAAGATATGATTTGCCCAAGACCATACAGCTAGCTCGTGACTAAGATGGGTTCTTTCCCAGCACCGCTCTACTGTCCACAAACATAACCTGGAGTAAATCCTCAAACCGTCACAGGCACGGCCTCCAGCTCCACGGCCCAACGCAGTTAGGCAGCATGTTGAGTAGCTGCTGATTTATTATTCGTGGAATTACACAAATAAGGAATTCACCTTGAAAAACTTTTTCAGAAGAACTAGAAATGGCTTGAAGCCTTCCTGGAAAAATCAATATCTAGGAAAGTCTTTTTTAAATATATTTTGATAAGCATAAAATTCTGAAATATGCCATTTCCCCTGAAAAAAATACCAAAATATATTCTAAAACCTGAGGGGACGTTTTAAAAATGGGAAGTTGTTAAATTAAGTCATCTAGATTTTAAATTCAAATCACTAAACTGAGTCTCCTTTGACTCAGTCCTATAGACAACAGGTGTCAATAAAAAATATATAAATTCCTGATCTTGGGAGACTGAGCTGAAACCACACTAGTCTTGCTTTTCTCTTAAGAGCTTGCGAATGGTAGGTCTTTCAAATGCTGGGGTGTTGCCAAGGTCATTTAAGCACAAAAAGGGTTTGGGCAACTGAGCATAGTAAGGATCCTGAAATCATGCTGTAAATCAAAGTAAAAGAAAAAAGGGATCCTGATAGTTATCAGAAACAGAAACGAGACCTGTAGCCCAGCATGCCTTTATGCTGAAGCAGCGGCTCTCAGCCTTGGCTGCACATTGGAGCATCGGCAGGGCCAGGCCACACCTCATACCAGTTACATCAGTACCTGGGGCTGGCTCCCAGGCAAAGCAGTTTTTAAAGCTCCTCAGATGATTCCAATGAGCAGCCAAACTGGAGAACCTTTGCTCTAAACCCCAAGCAACTGCCACCAGTGTAGGCTAGAAGAGTGGGGGGGGTGGGGGGGGCCTCAACACTGGTAATTCTTTGTAAAGTATTTGGTACAATAGAAAAAATATTTTTGTAAAAAAGATACATTTGTAAAGAGAGAAGATAAATGCTAAACATCTCAATTATTTATGACTTAAGATTCTATCATGATGAAGTTTTTCATTTTTGTTGTTTTTTTTTTTTTGCTGCTACTAAACTGACTTAGCAGCTACAGGCTTAACTGACAGCACACAACTAAAAAAATACTCAGAGAATACCAAATGGTTTTCCAAAGGAGAAATAAAACTATCTGAAGCAAAACACAATATGCAGATTTTTGTCTCCTTTTTCTTCTTTAAGTGGACCTTTAGTTAAAATACAAGTCTGTTCTCATATCAATTTGACAAAATTCAATGCCTAATATAAAGCTAATGCAATACCAATGTAGTACTTGAGATGCACTGGTAAAGGCAACATTTAAAGATTGTAAAAGGTCTAAGACACTTACCAGTCCTTCCATTTCCTGTTAGATGGCTACCATCTCCATCTTCATAAATGGGAATAACAGTAATTTTATATGGCGTATCAGATTGCAGAGGCTGCAGTATTACATTGTTCCTTCTGCCTGGGACGGTGGTCTATAGAGGAAGTTAAATTATAAGTTTATTATCAGCTAGAGGACTTCCAGATCAAAAGACAATATTGTTTTATAAATTCCCATAACAGTAGTGTTTTCTTCATATTTTATTTTTATTACACAATAGTTTGTGACAAGGCAGATCGTTCACACTGCCTGTGTATGGCATGGGAGAATGGTTTTAGAGTAAACACATCTGGGCTCAAATCCCAGATTAGCCATTTACCAGCTTGATGACTTAACACCTCTGAAGGAAATTGTGAGGATAAAAAGCAATAATGCATGCGACACCTCCATACACATTACTGAGTACTGCAGTGCTCAGTAGTATGTTTTTCTCCTTCATCTCTCATAGGTACATGTTACATGTTACATGTTTCTATGTACTCCTTCAACAAATGTGTACCAAGTACCCAACTGTCAGCCAGGCATGGTACCAATCACTGGCAATACATTGGTGAGGGTTTCTGTCCTCAAGAGTATCAGTTTGGCCAATATTAATGATGTGAAAAAATATGGGGGGAAAAAGAAAATGAAAATACATTTAACTTCCTCCATGAAGAAGAAATGAATCAACTAGATCTCTCTCTCTCTCTCTCTCTCTCTCTCTCTCTCTCTCTCTCTCTCTCTCTTTCTCTCCCACCCCTAAGCTTTGCTTCCATAAACAATGTGAATCACTTATGCTAGTGATTCCCAGAGTAGAGTTCTTTGCTTGCAAATGGTGAATTGGGGGAATAAATTATATTTTTATAGTTTTCAGAAACTGAAGGGAAATTGCTTAGTTGTACATGGGAAGGCTGAACAAACACTAAGGCATGAGCACCTTTGCTTTGGCAAACCAAGTGTGGCAATCTGGCTCATCTCATTTTGATCAGAAATACTAAATGACAATTACATGTGTTTCGGATTAATAAAATGGGGTGGGGCTTAAATTAAAGCTTAATACATCAAGTTCAAGTAGATGAAATATTTTATAACATAGGAATAATGGAAGGAGAATGATCAAATAGAATGTTTGCAGCAAAATGGTTGCAAACCACAGATAAAACTGCTTTATAATTAGCACTACATGTAATTTTCCATTAAGCTATCACTGAACTTTAAAGCAAATGCTGACTTTTTCTATCCATAACAAATGGACATGCATAATGAAGGCTTGACTCTGGTTCTGGAGAGATAAAACATGACACTCAAAAAGTCTGAAGCTAATATTAGAGTACATATATTCTAAAACCAACGTGTACTGAAAAATGTTAAATTTAGAGGAAAGGGAGATCAATTTTCCTGGATAATTAAGAAAGACCTTGTAAAGAAATTGTATTTAAAGAAAAGGTAAGATTGGAATAGTCGCAGCATTTGACCATTAATTTAGTTAGCTCAGAATAACTGGTACCATGTTTCACCAGAATTAATCCCTACGGTGCAGGTAGATGGTTAGAAATATGCATTTCGTGAGATAAGACAGTTTTTTCCATCTGTATTTAGAATAAAAATTGAGCTCAAAGACACTGATTCTCTGTAGTATGGAAGGCCAGACTAGGCACATTTAGGTGACCCCAATCTCATGTCAGAGGAAGTCACAGAGAATGTAACTGACACACAGAAGTCAAGGATTCAACTCTAACCCTAGCACCATCCTAAAGAAGAAAGCTGAAGCTCACACTCCAACCTGATCAAATTACAAAATGCTCAAATAAACAGGAGTCGGACTCACATATTCATCAATCGGATCGCCGACGGTGGGAGAATAAATGATCCTATATTGCTGAACTGGCCCATCAGCATGATCCCAGGCCACAGAGAGGCTGTTGGTTGTCTCCCCAAAGACTCTCAGATTTCTTGGTCCACTCCGAGGCACTAAATAAATAAAACACAATAGAGTGATGTGCCTGCTTGTGAGCATGGAAGACATGGGGAGCGGAAGAGGAGAAGGGAAGAATTTTCACCTGGCCATATTAAGGAAGTGACTCTCGGGTGTTCCACCATTCCCTGGGTTGTTCACTCCCTATGCTAAAACACACATCTTCTATGGTTTTAACGTGAAAACATAAAACTAGGAAGTGCTGCATTTCAGAGCTACAGTTGCATGCTGAACATCCAGTGACATAAAACTAGGTCTGAGCCTAAATGCACAGACTGGGAAAGAAAGGGATGATTTTAACCACTATAAACACTTCTTTGTTCAATGAAATATAGAGGCCAAGTCCTCATGTTTGCTAAGTACCACACACCTCACTCACTCAGAGAAGCCCTACCCACTGAGTGACAAGGGAATGGGGTGAAGAAAGGATTTCTGCCTCACGAGTTCGGCCCTGGGCGGGGCTGGGATTCCCCTCTCCATCCGAGTAGAGAGCCACGACGTTCACGGAATAGGGTGTGTCTGGAATCAGGCGCTCCAGGTGCACCGTGTGGGTATTTCCCGGCACCACAATCTGGAGAGGAGGAAATGCCAAATTCTGCCTGATGACATATGTCTATCAAGTATTGTATTAGTCAGCATAATAACTTTGATAATAAAAGGCTAAGCCCAGACACATCAGAAGCCAACTACTGTGCTTCTTCATGAGATCTGCCCAACCCACACCATTAGATGCAAGTTATCTTCAAAACTTTCCTCTCCAAAGTTAGTTCGCACTTGATTTCAATAACTTCAATCATCTTGCATTTATGTTTATTGTAAAGATTATCAAATATAAATAACATCCCGGGCTGTTGATAGTAACCCAAAGAACACTCCTCCTTATTACTAATTTGCATTTTCCCCCAAATTCACTTTTGCTAACTAACTTTATAATGAATACACCTGCCTTAATTCATCAAAAGCAATCACTTAACCATTGTACCCTGGCATGTTTGTGGTTTGCGTTCTCATAGGCTACTCAACATGGCACAGACATGAGCCTACATTCATCAGGAAATGAAGTTTCCCTGAGACTCAGTGCCACTCCAACAACTGGCTTATTGTTCTGGGCAGCAGCCATGGCAGGAGGCACAGTGGAATCTACAAAATTCACTGGTTGCACTCTAAGAAGACAAGTTCCTTACAGATTCCGAGGGTCTGGTGCCATCCACAGGAGTATATACAACACGATACTGCTGCACAGGCCCAGGGGCAGGGTCCCAGCGGACGTCCAGGTTGTTGGGCGTGGGATTGTACACTTGGACGTTTCTCGGCAATCCTCTCACCACTGAGGAAGGAAAGGCCAACACATA
This sequence comes from Murina feae, assembly GCA_004026665.1. Classification (NCBI taxonomy): domain Eukaryota; kingdom Metazoa; phylum Chordata; class Mammalia; order Chiroptera; family Vespertilionidae; genus Murina; species Murina feae. Next base: position 51,218 of record PVJC01000523.1, read on the forward strand.
TTTCTTAAATCTGTTTATACATGTGGAGTTTTTGTTATCACTTCTCCAGAACTTACACCCTGTAAAAGTACAAAATACTATCCTCCTTAAACTCCTAATTATCTATACAAAAGCAGATTTAAACCCTCTCCAAATCCAAACTTGCCAGTGTGAGCCAATTATGGCCTTTATCTATATGGAAGCAAAATTGTTGCCAATACAAACAAGCTAATAGTTGCAATAATACTGAGCTGGCCATAAAGGAATAAGGGACACAAAACTGGAAAAGAAGCTTCAGTTTTCTAACATGGGCAATGAAGAGACAGAGAGGAGGAGTGTCATTGTGTTTCCAATTCTTTGAATGTCTTCTATGATTAAAACTAAAGGCAAAAGGGGGGAGAAAGAAGATCAATCACCTGACCCAGTAGGGACTTAGAAAAACATAAACTAGATCCACATATTAACCCCAAACTGTAATCAAGTCAATAGCCTCATCTTTCTAGACTACTAATCTTTTATCAAAAGAAGCTATCCATACTTGCTTCATTTCAGCTATTGGAAAGTATATTTTTAAAGTCAAAGAAATATTTATAAATACTTTCAAAGGCTGTTAGCAATACTACAAAAAACAAACAAACAGTAAAACCACTATACACTGGTTTTCAAGTTAATGGCAAAGGAAAGCACACATATTTTTAATGCCAAAAGGCACTTCTTCAGCAAACCAGAGAAATGTGCAATCAAGCAATGTCATGAACAGATTTCAATTCACAGTATACCGCCAATTACAAAACATGACTTCACACAGATTTATAAAGCACAGAGCAAAGTTCAATGATTTTTCTTATCAGTGGAAGAGAATGACCAAAGTGGCATACTAATTATTGTAAATACATTTATAAATCCTGAAATTATTATTTCAGAAGACAGATGACATTGTAAATTTATTTCATACACTAAATTAGTAACAGTTGATGTTTAGGAGGTGAATTGTGTGTAATTTTTATGTTTTCATTTTATTATTCTGAATTTTCCAAATTTTTTTCAATGGGTCTATATGGTCTTTATAAAGAAAAGCAAAATTTATCATGAAAAGGCTAGATTTTTCTGCCTTTTTACTTACATGTCCTTGCAGTGTCTGAGGTACGCCCTCCATCGCCTTCAGTGTAAACAGGAACTACTGTGACAGTGTATGGGGTGTCTGGCTGCAGATTCCTAAGAATGGCATAATTGGTATTTCCAGGGATTGGTACCTAAAGATTGTAATAAAGCATAAAGCATTTGATTTAAAAAACTTGTAAAAAAAAAATAATACTTCAAACAATAGGATACTCAAAATCCTAACGCAAGACCAAGTCAAGCAGCAAGCTCTGTAATATTGGAATACAATGCCCTCCTATAAACTGTTACACGAGGTTATGAAAGCTTCTGTAGACCCCTACACTCACCCACAGCTCCCCCTTCTGGGATGATTGCTTCCCCCAGCCCCAGCTCCCCACAATCTCCTTATCACTCAGGCCCTAAGGCCCATCCTATGCTGCCAAGTTCTAACCCCTTTAGCTCCACTCATTCAGCTACAGTTTAAACCCACACACTTTTCACTATAGGAAATAATTACCAGCTCCTCTGGACCACCTCCTGTTGGTGCATAGAAGAGCTTGTACTGACGAGGATTTCCGTCTGCGTGGTCCCAGCGAACATGCACGGAACTGGTAGAAGGGTCATACACTCTTAGGTTCCGCACAGTATTCAGAGGTTCTGGAATGCACAGAAAGCACTTCACTGTATGATCCTAACAGCCAAGCACACATGAAACACAGGTTCAATGGTACCTCCCAGGAGCCCTAGAACATAGCAGGCACCCCACAGTAGGCACCCCACAAAAATCGGTTGAAGCAATGAGTAAATGAAAGAATGTCTGCAGTAACCTGGTACACATGTCTCATCTCGCCACAAGGTATTGTTTTTAATCCTAGAAAATAGTGACTTTCTCCACAAACAGAGACAGTTAATTCCAAGCAAGGATATTAAATCACTATTATTTTTAATGTATTTTCAGAGATTAGCAAAACTCTGTGTCACCTCAGTGTTTCCAGATAAAGATGTGATTTTGTTCCAATTGCAGTTATTAAAGAAGCTACAGGAGTGTGAGTTCACTTACTGGTCTTGCCTGTTCCCGTCATCCGGCCTCCTTCACCATCAGAATACAGGGAGGCCACAGTGATCGTGTAAGGAGTGTCGGGCTTCAGTTTCTGCAGGAGCACACTGTTCTGGCGTCCCCCTATTGTGGTCTTGAGTAAAACAGGAATTCGTGTTAACCTTATTCTCTCCATCTCACTAATCTGTTAGAAAGAGCTCTTTCTACAAGGGAGCTGCTTGAGACCCTTGCCAAGATCTGGAAACACGTACAACAGCAAAGGCTTAGGAGATATCTTATGGTTTCACTCTAAATATACGCTACACTCCTTAAGTCACATAAAGGACCCTAAGCCTTACACTGGCAACTCAAAAAGATATTTCAACTTGCTCGTCGCCAGCACTAAAAACTGCATCCAAAACACACTTCACAGGTCTCTCCCCACAAAGGCACTAATCGTCAGTGAACTACAAAGGAACTGGGAGATCGCAAAGACTTGCACACTGTTAGAGGCTCAGCACTGTCCAGTATTAGCTTTACCTTTTTACAGATGTTTTTTATTTGCTTTAGAAACACATTAAAATGATTCAGCAAAAGATCTGAAGCTTTTGGTGTTTCCCTCCAAACATGGCCACTCTCAGAGCATTCGCTGTGTAAACTACATGGCATGCCCTTTTGCCAGGACACACTCAGGCAGAAGTTCCCAGTCATCTCCACGCAACATGATGCTTTTTTGATTTCCTTCAATCACAGAGTTCTCCGTGTTTTATTCATTGCTTAAGGCCATCTAGCTGTCTTGTTGAAAGAAAATTTGTATGATTTGTTAGCAGTTTACCGAATTCAGATGTTTGCACCACACTCATGAAAATCACACGAAGATGGCACGCTGCCCACCATGAGTGCACATGTGGGTGGCTGGATGTGCTAGCGCTGTCCAGATGTTGCCTACATTGCACCCATCCTTCCAAGTTCCTTCCAAGTTCACAAAGGAAACCTCCATGAATCACTGTAGTCATCCTAACAGAAGCAAACTGAACTATAATGACTAATTTTAATAAATTTAATATTTGAAGTGATGAGAAGGAAGTATCGATGTCATAGCAAGCCTCTAATACTTAGCAAGTCTGGAAGCATCCACTTAATAGAACTAGCCTATGACTAAGCAGAAGGGAGCCTGCCTACTTCTTCCATCCAACTCTGCAAGACAATTCCAGCATCAGTGATTTGTTACTTTGCTTAGTTCATGGACTGGCATTGAAATGAGAAGATCCCTAACAGTAACAAACCTTAAGGGATCATCAGCTAAGAGAAATGTTAAGGTCAAGTTCATCCTGCTATGCAGTTTTACCTAACTCTGGCCTGGCACAGACAAAGGAAGTTATGTTTCTGATATTAAAATATCAATCCATCAGGTGTATCTTACTTTTTATAAAAGCTATATGAATACAGTTGGTATTTAGTTTACTCAAATAGACATATTTCAATCCAAATGTATCAAACCACCTAAGTCAAGTTCTATGGAAACCTCAAAGAACCAACTCAAAAGTCACAGCGGGGAGGGAAGGATTTCTGGTTCAGCTAAGCCCACTTACTACTATAAACTACCAGAGACCTTTCACCCCTGCCAGCATCTACCTCTGCTGAGCCCTCTAAACTGGTAAGGGGTATGGCCCACTTGCTGGAGCTCAGCAAGTCAGATGATTAAGGGTTAATGACTCATCTGTCTCTCTCTAAAGCTAAGTGAGGAAACATTATACACACCCCCCCCCAAAAAAAAAAAGTCAACAAAATACTGGACCTCACTGAAAGCATCCACCCGTCTGTAACAATCACCGTGCTTTGTGATCTAGGATAACCTGTGCAGTTCTAGTCACACGGCTCATAAAAACAAAGCTGGAGAAAGTTAAAGAGAGATGACCAAAGTCAGCAAGGTGAATGGAAGGGAAGACTGGGAAGAGAGGCTGAGTTTCTAGTCCTACCATCTTTCTTAGGAACCTCCATTTATATAAATATAAAAATGACAAATAGTATGAATTAGGTGAACAGGCATGCAGATCTGGAAACACCAGATCTAAGGAATATGTTATGGCATGCAGAAACAAAAACGGAAGTTTAGGAAACTTTTAGCACTGGAATAAGACAGAGAGATATGGATTGAAAATAGACTCAAAAGTCTAGATTATCTTCATGAATCACACAACTTGAGTAGTTCTTAAGGAAAATGTGGATGCATTGGAGCACATGTCTGATGCTGTGACGCTCCTGTGAAAAGCGCTTCTCATCTCCCATGAGAATGCCCACTGAGTCTCCATCATGGGTCAAATAGTTCCATCTAATACAGCAAATCTTACATCTCTCAAAATAGTAAGTGTGACTAACTAAATATTGTGGGTGAAAGGAGTTTGAAGAGGAAAGAGTAGAATTTGTCCAAGTGATCGTTTTTTATAAAACAAATTACCGTTTGTTCACTGCCTTCACCTATTGGAGGGTGGTAAGTGATTCTGTATTTCTGTACACGGCCACTAGCAGGATCCCACTTAACAGTCAAGCTGTTAGAGGTTGCATTGTACACTTGAAGGTTTCGTGGACCACTTTTTGGAGCTGAAGAAAAAGTTGTTGAGAAACACAATAAGCACACAGAACAATTCATCCCCTCCAAATTATGCACTGTTCCCTAGGAAATCAATGGAGCTGCAAAATCATTAGATATAAAGCTAATTGGTCATTGAATCCTAACTAACTCCTTAGCAAATAATAGCTGAGGAAAGTTTTTCTAGAAAGTCCTGTTTAACATAGGTCTAGATCAATACCTGCCATTTAAAATTAAAAACCCTGTTTGCAACAGATTTAATGGTGCTTTTCCTTCTTTTCTTCCTTTCTTCCTTCCTTCCCCTCCTTCCTTCCTTCATCATTTGGTCATTCATACAGTTCAGCAAACTGAATTCTTACCTTGGGTTGTTAAGGGTATCACACGCTCTAAAAAAAGAATTTTGGAAAATATTAGTAATATAGCTACAGCTCTTTCTAAAGATTTATTTTAAAATAACGATGTCTGAAAGCTGAACACCTACGCGTGCGCTCACTGCCATTCAACCCGTCACTTTCTGACTCATCGGGATAGATGGCAGTCACAGAAACTTCGTAGAGAGTGTTCGGGTTCAGGTTTTCAAAAACCAAAGTATTCTCATCTCCATTTAAGATGGTCTTAGGGAAAGAGGAAGAAAAAACAAACCCACACAAATTGAGTCACCATATATATCATACACTCAGTGGCAGTCTGTTGACATTATTTAGCCAGATGTTCCTGCTTCGATTTCATGCCATGAGCTCAAATATCACTAGCAGGAAAAGATGCTTTTCTGGCAACATAGGTAATACCTATTTAACATATTTTTTGCGGGAAATGAGTAAACTCGTCATATCGCTTTTTATACCAAGTGCGGGAGACGAGTTTTTTCCAAAAACGGTGAGTAGAGACAGATTCCGTCAAATATGGAGGGCCTGGCATTTCAACAACAATGAAAATGTGCAAGACAACTCAGATAGACTTTGCAAAGTCAGACCATTATTGGATTTCTTTCTTCCCGTTACAACGCAGTTTGGCGGGAAAATGCCCGATTACAAAGTGTAAAATAAGATTTCCTATCATTAAATGGGACACTAAAAAAAAAGAAAAAGAAAGAGAGTTAGCACTACCTCCATCTTATCTGAGCTTCCAAAAGGTGCCCAGGTTACTCTGTAGAGAGAGACGTCTGAAGCTGCATGATCCCAAGTTCCTCTGAAGCTCTCTGTGGTCACGTCCGTAATCTGTAGGTTTGTTGGGGCTGGCACCTTGTCTGTCATAAGAAAAGGCAGGACTAATTTTTTAATATGATCTACAAAAGTTAGTTTGATGTAACAAACCTGTCTTGTTTTATTTTAATGGACATGGAAAAACTGACTGAAAACATTGTTTAGAAGCAAGTATCTCCCCAATTCAGTTCAGCTGAAAGAAGAATACAAAGAGAACTCTCAGAACCAGAAGCATTCTATAACGAGTGGTCCATCATTTATTTTTACAGGTGATTATTTATATTCTATTAAAATGGGGAATTTTTTTAAAGATAATATTTCGTCACACTCTCCTAATCAGTGGCTCCTATTCACTTGGCATCTCAGACTTTTGGAGACTCTCATAAAAGCATGGGCTCTTTCACACGGAAAACACTTACGCAGAAAGCCCAGCATAACACATGAGAGAGTGCATGAACCTTCATGGTCCATGAAATGCTGTGATCGAAATAATCCATGCATAAGCTTTTCCTGTAGTCACTAACCTTAAACACAAGGTGAAGCAGACTGTACCTGCCCCTGTCCAAAGAGAGGAAAAACCTGCAGTGCTGATGACTGCTGCCATCCTAGGAAAACAACCCTCCATGCATCAGGCACACTGGTTAGCGTGCAGCACAAGCAGTTTGGAATGTCTGCCGCCAGTCCTGAACTTTCACTGTCAATTATTTCTCTATCTCCTAGTAACCAAAGCCAACTACACAAAACCCAGGGCCATAAAAACTCTGTTTCTAATAATTACAATGAAAAGGCCCATTGAAATTAAGAGAGTGGTGCCACTTTCACAAGCACATTTGCCAGCAAAACATCTGTTAAGGATGCACTTTGGATGTACCCCAGTTATTAGGAACTATTAAGGATTAAAAACAGATATTGGCAGTGTTAGTTTAGTGTACTAAATTCCCTGCTCTCACTAACCTTTTTTCTTGATTTTCTTTTCTCTTTGCTGCACATGTTATGTTTATGCAAAGCTACCAGTCTACTCATATACATCAATTTTTGTCCCTAGCTACTACCCTTACCAGATAAGAACTGATTTCAAGAAAGAGACTGAAATTGCTAAGAGATATCATGTGATAAGAAAATAGCAGAGGTGGACACTGCCTGGTGCTAAGGAGCAGGCTGTGGCATTACACAAGGTGCTCTGATCATGTACAGATAGCTGGGCACTAAAGGAGAAACTCTGGAGCCTCTTTTTGGTGAGGGAGTTACTGTTCAGGAAGTAAAAGTTGCAGACCATAGCATTGATCTCAGCACTAGATTACTGGATGAGGCAAGTCATTTAAATTATCTGGACCTGTGCTGTCCATTCTGAGAGCCACAAGTAGCTATTGTGTAGCTTGAAATGTGGCTAATCCAAATTGAGATATGCTGTAAGTATAAAATTAATACATGATAAAAATGTGAACTATCTCATTAATAATCATTATACTGATACATGTTGAAATGATATTTTAGATATATTGGATTGAATAAAACACATTATTAAAATTAGTTTTATTTATTTATTTTGACCTTTTTAATGTGGCTACTAGAAAATTTGGAATTACATATGTACCTCCCATTATATTTCATAGGTACACTGCTGGCTCTAGACTTCAATTTCTTTTTTTATTGAATTCAGAGAGTCAGGGAGAGGGAGAGAGAGAAACATCAATGATAGGAGAGAATCATTGAGCGGCTGCTCACTGCATGCCTCACACTGGGGATTGACCCCACAACCTGGGCACATTCCCTGACCAGAAATCAAACTGTGACCTCCTGGTTCATGGGTTGATGTTCAACCACTAAGTTATGCGGCCTGGGCTAGACCTCGATTTCTTAACTGCTACTTAATTAGGAAATTATGGGCTGAGCATGTGCCAGTCACTAAATATACAAAGTTGAACAAAATAAATATGTCTCTACCTTCATTAGGAGGGAACAAGGGGAAAGTGGAGTCAATAAAACAGACCGACAGGCGATAATAATTGGATTAAATGCTATGAAAGTACCACGAAAAGGAGAGAGACGAGGGTCCCTCGAAGAAGCAGCAGAATGAAGCAGGGAAGGGGGGATGAGGTAGGTGCTCTGTATCTCCTGACCTTCCCACTGGGGAAGCCTCCCTTTCCTCTGAAACCCAAATGCATACAATCTGAGTGCCGCATACCTCTCCTTCCTTACATGATCCTATGTATTGTTAATTAATTTTATCTCCACAACACAATCACAAATTACTGAGGGCAAATATGCTTATATTTTTTACCCCTGATTGCCCTTTACATATAGTAAGATGTCAAAAAATATTTGATAACTAATGAAACTGTCCCAGACAAAATGTCATACATCAAGAATGTACTATCTCCCCAACCCCCCACACACCGGTCAAGTATCTAGAAGATGAATTAGCAACAGTGGCTGATAGAATAACTAGGATAGAAATTATTTTTTTAAAAAGGACATAAAGGTAGAAGAGGAGGAGAAAACAAATGAAAAACAATCTATGAATGCAAACATGAAATACTGGCAAAAAGAGCAGTAAGAAATGAAATGACCCAATAAAGCATGATCACCACTCACGGGTTTTTTCTTGAGCAGTCACTGGGGGAGACTCCCCCTCATCATACACGGCAGAAACGCTGACTGTGTACAAGGTTTGTGAGGTGAGGTCTCTGAGAGGGATGTTGGTCCGTGATCTGTCCACCTCTACCTATAATAGAGCAGTGGAGCTATTTTTACAAAGGGTTGAGTTTGGACATCTCTCTATCATTGACTAAAACTCTCAGTACCAGAGCATACGAATTGTGGCACCAAAAAAAGCAACGTTTTCCAATTTTCATGAGTCCAGAAATGGGAGACGGTTCCTGTGTTTCTGAAGTGGAAAAAAGAAGTATGTACTAGAGCCATATCTGATACAGTAAGTGATGTCTGCCTACGGACTCAAACAACTGAATCATTTTTCAAGGGTTTCACTTTGTATCACTGCCTTATTTCTTTTGGAAATGTTGTCCTGTGCATTATCTCATTTGCTATGCACAAGAATCCTGTGAGACCCACTGATCATTGTACGTCTTTTGAAATTGAAACCCAAAATGAATGAATGTGTGCACATGGATAAATTAGCTTTTGTGGAACCCAAATGACGGCACAATCAATAACGGGTTCTCAGAGAAGCTATTTCTATATGCCAAAGATTTCAACATTAATGCCCCACCCACACACACACATGTTTCAAACCTATTCACTGGAGAAGCCCCTCAATTTGCTTCCTTTTTGAGTCAGGTTGTCATGGAAATAGATCTCCACCCCATGTTTAATCAAAAACATTCATTGTCAAAAGGATACTCCTCTAACAATATGTTCATCCTTTCTCTCTATCCTTTTCAATTCCCTATCTTCCTATTATTGAACAAACTCCCCGGTATCCCCTTGCTAGCTTTTATTTTTAGAAACATTATTGACATTTTTTAATAATTCATAGAATGCAGAGAACCATAGAAAGCAACTGGATAAAAATGAAATACCACCTAAATTATATAACTCTCTAAGGGGCGATATTTTTGAGATTATTATGACGTACATATTATGATAAATGCAAAACAGTCCAATATATTATCTATGTTCAAAAAGTGATTTATTAATATAACAATTTTTCAACACTATATTAATAAAGTGACAATATTCAAAACATGCTATCAACTATGTTGTTTAGGTTCTTTTGTTAAACCTGCTAGGAAAGCAAATGATTCCAATCCCATTCTAATTGCCATCCTACCTGTTTGACATCCTCTTCTGGTGTTCTGTATTGAACAATATATTTTCGGACTTTTCCAGGTGCAGGTTCCCAGGAGACATTTATGGTGCTGTGGGTCACATCTCTGAGTTTCAGATCTCGAGGTTTAGGTAAAGGCACTGGAGGTGCATGAGAAATTAGGTCCAGATGTGATTCTCAAACAGGAAACTCTAAAGAATCTACATAAGCTTTCAAGAAGTTGTTTGGAGAAAACTTAAAGGTGTGCAACAAAATAACTAAAAAAAATGGTTAGGATGATAAAAGTACTATTATTCTACCAGGTAGAGCTGAATTATTCTTAAGAAGGCTTTTTTAAAAAAAATAGAACAGCCCTGACCAGTTTGGCTCAGTGGATAGAGCGTCCACCTGCGGACTGAAGGGTCCCGAGTTCGATTCTGGTCAAGGGCATGTACCTCGGTTGTGGGCACATCCCTAGTAGGATGTGTGCAGGAGGCAGCTGACCGATGTTTCTAACTCTCTATCCCTCTCCCTTCCTCTCTGTAAAAAATCAATAACAAAATATATTTTAAAAAATAGAATAAATTGAAATGTTTATGACAACTCTACTTCTCATATGTATGTTAATTTCTACTACTCTATTTAAATAAGATTTTATTTGCATAACGTATCATAATTCACCACAAAATTTTGGCTCATGTTTCTTTAGCAGGTATTTAAATTTATTAAGATAAAAAACAAAATCAAAAGGGTCAAGCTCCCATAAGAATATAATAGGAAAACAACTTGTTATGAGATTGAAAAATGAAGATGGGTCAAAAGTAAGCATCCAATAAACTTATAAGAAAATCCACAGAAATCTAAATGGTTAGGATAAATTACAAATGATAAATTTTTACCAAGTCAAACAAAGCTTTACCTTAAAAAGAATGGGAGAGGATCACTAATAACAAGGTTTTCTATTGTTTTATGAGATATATCTCACTCTTTCCAGCTGCCAATTTTCTTGGTCTCTTATTGAAACTCTATACATCTCTCTTCCTAAATCTCTCTCTCCACTTCCGTTTCAGCACCTTCAATCTTTTTATTTCTCTGTGCTCCCCTCCCCCACATAAAATTAAAGTTCAGCCCTATCTGCCAATCCATGGCCCCATTTGTCTTTCAGCCCACTATGGGTCTTCGTTCCCAGCTTTCTCAGAACACATGTCTTCATCCCTGGGTGGCTCCCAACTCTTTCCATTTGCTACTAACACATTTCGATGAAAACATCAGCTCCAAACAGAATCTAACATATAAAAGGTGATTTTTTTTTGTCCCTGAATTTATATGGTCCCACCAAGCAGGGGCTCTTTCTCTTTTCTGACCCATCATGCTTTTGTCTCAGGCTCTTTTCCCCCTTTGAAGATTCCTTCCAACTCACTTTATTTCCCTAGAAATGTGGACTGAAGCTTAACAAATTTAGGCCAAGTCATTTATCCCACCATGCCCACCTCAACCGGAATGAAACAAAACTCCCAGCTAGGTCAAGCTAAGGTCCTAAGTGCAATCATTGTCACTTTAAAAAAAAAAAAAAAAAAGATAATAAAACAAACAGGAAACACAAAAAGGGATAATCAAGAGAAGGGCAAACCAGGAAGGAACCGATGTGCTCTATGCTGCTTTGTAATTATTATTGATGCATCCCCTAGCATAGTGATTAAAGTATAACAGGTGATCAATATATTTTTGATTGAGGTGATTGATTAATTCATATAATTGAAACTTATTCCTATGTGCCATAGAGTTTCTACTTCAATAAAAATTTGGAACATCTTGATCTCAAACCAAATATCTTCCTCCAAACCACATTCACCAAACATTCCATTCTCAACAACTGTATTTCATGGATCTACAATATCAATTGTAAGATGTACCATTGTTTTATGTTTTATGCCCTGATAAACATCTGGCTAAGAATAATTTTAAGACAATGCTGATTATAATATCTCAATATTGGGCATGTCAAATGTGAAATAAAACAAGTAAATCCTAGAATAAACTTAAGATGCTGCCATGAGTCTAGAATTAATCTTAATTCTCAAATTTGATTGCCATGAGTAATAATCCTATAACTTACGCACAAATAATCAAATGGTGGTTAGCATCATTGGGGTGGGGGGGCTTAATGCACATGATTGTTACAGCAAAAGGAAAGATGGAAAGTTAGCAATGTCTTACAGGTGACTTCCCGAGCAGTGACAGGCTCACTGGTGAGGTCATGCAGGGCGGCCTGGACTGTGACCATGTACTCCGTGTTGGGGAAGAGGTCAGTCAGCTGCACATCATTCACTGCCGGCCCAACACGCTTCTGCATATGGACATGCCCGGGGGAAATCGGACATTCAAGTCAAACATTGCCACTTAATGGGAACAGCCAACTGAAGCCCACTGGTTACAACACAACTTTTATTTTTGATTTTTCTGAACTGCGTTTTCTTTTTCAGGCCAATGTCTTCTAAAATGTATCAGAGCCCACCAATCTAATTTTCTATTTTTCTGTTTTGTGTGCAAAGGTATAAATGAGTTAGCTCATAAGTAACTGCAGTTAATAAAGACTCTAAAGCTGGGAAGTCTCTGGAAGGCCCAATGAAAAAGAAACAGTATCGCCCACCTCTTTGGGTTTTGTCGGTTCTGTGGCGTTGAGGGGTTCATATGTCAAAGTGTAGCCAGTAGCCCCTCCCACTGGCTGCCACTGCACATGCATGGTGGTAGGGCCAACATCATAAATATTCAGGCTGACAACAGGGACAGGCACTGTTGGAATGTAAAAACAGACATCAGTCTAATTCCTGTCATTTTACTCATTTTTCAATTGTTTCCTACTTAGTTATGGGCATTTGTATATGGTAAACAGGGAATGGTTTGCTATGAGAAATCAATGAGAGTTAATAGCATCCTTTCCTCTCCATCCAAAAACCCTAATCACATTGTTCATTGTGACCTCAGACTCAGGACTGTGTGTTGCAACTATTTTGTAGGAAGAAGAAAGTTTCCATTTCAAATAGCATTCTACTGAGTCCACATGGAAGCCAAAAAGATACCAGCTTCTTAAGATTTCAACCTCTTCTTCTGGAACATCTCTAATTTGACTATTTTCTTTCTTCAATCACAGAATTTCATACGTAAGTAACCAACATAGAATTTTATTTCACCTTTCTTTAAAAAATGAACTGAGAGTGCCATCCTACATAATAAAAGCCTAATATGCTAAGTGTCTGGTCAACCATTCAACCAAAGCATAATATGCTAATATGCTAAGGCTGCTCAACCACTCACTCTGATGTGTACTGACAACCAGGGGGCAGACAGCTGGCCGGTCGACCAGTCACTATGATTTGCACTGACCACCAAGGGGTAGATGCTCCTACTGGTAGGTTAGCTCGCTGCTGGGGTCCGGCTGATCAGGACTGAGCAAGGCAGGCCGGACATGCCCTGGAGCCCTCCTGAGGTCCTCCCTAGCTGGCCAACTTCCCACGTCCCTCCCCGGCCCCGATTGTGCACCGGTGGGGTCCCTCGGCCTGGTCTGGTCCCCTCTCAATTCAGGTCCCCTCAGGGGATGTTGGAAAGCCAGTTTCAGCCCGATCCTACAGGCCAGACCAAGGGACCCCACTGGTGCACGAATTCGTACAACCGGGCCTCTAGTACATTAATAACTGGAACTTTGGGGACTTATGGGTTTTTTGAAGTCAAGCTCATGAGGCAGAGTAAAGGTTTATAGTTTCCTCTTCATTTAATATCCATATAGCTTAAAAAAAAAAGATTGAGTTTAAACTTTTAAAGAATTATCAAATTAATCCTGCCTACTATGAAAAACATTATTTCCTATTCTTGTGGTCTAATATGAAGAGAAATAAAAGAAATAAAGACCTAAGGAATTGAACAACAGGTAGTGTCAGTTTCTGCCTTGGACAGTAATACCCACTCCCTTCTCTTACAAGTGGCCTCCCTTTCCTCTGGAGCCCAGACAAGAAAATGGAAGAAAGAAAGAGTATTTTCATATGGCTTCATATACCCTGCCAGGAATAGGAGTGAGAAACATCTCTCCTCAAAGTTTTACTCAAAGTTAAACCTCCAGTGGTTCTCAACCTTCCTAATGACGCGACCCTTTAATACAGTTCCTCATGTTGTGGTGATCCCCAACCATAAAATTATTTTTGTTGCTACTTCATAACTGTAATGTTGCTACTGTTATGAATTGTAATGTAAATATCTGATATGCAGGATGTATTTAGACAATCCCTGTGAAAAGGTCGCCTGACCCCCAAAGAGGTTGAGACCCACAGGTTGAGAACAGCTGCATTAGAACTTCTCTAGTAAAGAAAGGCCAGAGGGCAAAGGACATAAAAACAGTGGGAAGAGCTCATAGCCAGCAGGAATACCTGGCCATCAACAGAAGGAAAACAGATTATCTCTGTGCAGCTCTTCTTCCTCATCTTAGTCCCACTCCCCACATGGCGTCTTTCCTTGAGAAGTGAATAACACTGTGAAAGGTACGTTTCCCTCTAAGTCATCACAGCTATGACTGCCTATTCCACCAGTGGGCCCCACGATGGCAGGAGCATCCAGTGAGAGCAGAAAACCACTGAGCATTTATTGAACACCTACACCAAGAATGCACTCAGTAAAGATTTGTTGAATGGATATTGAATAAAGGAATGATTCAGAAGACTGAGAAAATCCCACATGGGCTGTCGTCTCTTTACCTTAAAAAATAAAAGAAGAAATTGTTATTATTAATCTGACTTACAGGTTTTTTCTGTGCCCTTCAGAGGCTCACTATATTCGTCTTCTACTACCGAATACACGTTCACAACATACTCAGTTTCAGGCTTCAGATCTTTCAGTACTGTGCTGCTTTCCAGTCGGCTCACATAGAACTAGAGAGGAAATTTTCAACAGTTACAACATATGATAATCACGTCCTTCTTTTCTACTATAAAATAGTTAATTGCAATGAGCTTAGAAATTATATTTCAGTAAGACCATTGTCTTTTGTTTATGCAAATTACCAGATTACAATCTTGGACCAAGTCATATAATTTATTCTCCCAGCTGTTGTTTCCTTATTTATAAAATGAGTGGGTGAAACTAGATCATCTTTAATGTTCTCTTCCTAGTCTATGATTCCTGTATAAATTCATGAACCAATCAAACGTCCTCTAATTAAATTTTAATTAAACATCATATTGATATCCTTCAATTCTTAGAGACCTTAAGAATTTAAGCAAAGCTCTTTCCCTTTAATTAAACTGAATTGGAAGTGTCAGCTAGCAAAAAATAGAAAGCACCATTGTTGACTCAGTTCTGCACTGTTCTACATCCTTCTTGCTCCTCATCCAACATTTTACTCAGAGCCCTAATGAAGAGGACCCATTCTGAACATCAGGAAGAAGTGAACTATAGGTGTTGACTACTCACTTCTTGACGTTTCCCTCCAGAAACTGGGTAGTATTCCACCTTATATCTATCCACACTGTCAGAAGGTGGTGTCCAGCTCACTTTAAAAGAACGATGAGTTCGCTCTGAAATAACTAGGTTAGAAGGCGCTTCCAAGTCACCTATAAGTGGAAATAAAGTACATATACTTTTTTCATTATTATTACATCAAAGTGATGATATTTGAAATTAGATTGAAACATTATTAGTTTCCAAATTAAGCTTGTACACTCATCCTTTCACATGCTAAGTGGCTACAGTAAACCATTATAGAGGCCCATCACCCATAAGACATCTCTCAATGGTTGACCAGAGGGTTCTTGAGCTCATTTTCTCTCATTGAAATGTGATCCCCTTCTTCCTTATGGCATCACCAGTTTCCCAGTCACCTACTCTCAAAACCTCTGACTCATCCTTTGGATACTTTCTCTTCTCTCTAGCCTTGTAGTCAATTTATAATTTAGTAAACTTACTAATTTATAATCAATACAAATCTTAATTTATAATCAATAAATAAGGATATGGGGCTTGACAATCGCATTGTCGTTATCACTATGGGCATCACCCAAGTTCACTGCCCTCATTATCACTTTGATTATTTATATTCATATCTTATCCCTTTAACTATAGGTTGCACTCTGTGAGAACAGAATTGATTTCTTATTCATGTTTAGTTCCCCTACAGGACCTAGTTCAGTGGTAAGAGAAATTAACCACCTTCATACTAGAAAGAGAGAGAAATAATAACCAATTTTTGTTTAATTTGATAAAATCATACTGTCTGTGATTGTGCTCTCTGTGAGTAGATATAGGTGAAATGACTAACACAGAACAAGATCTAAAATAAACATCAATGAATATAGAATATTAAGCTCCATAGGACTGGTAGGAAGATATACAAATAAAAATTTAAAGAAAATTAATTCAGTGACTCCATGAGCATGGCAAATCATTCTCATATAAATTCTTTCTACTTTCTTTGTAAACCAAAGCTGGAGAAAGCATTTCCATTCTTAGTATCCTAACCTTTATTGTACTTGGGTCATAATCAAGCCTACAAAATTATGAAGCAATTTTACTGTCTGGGAAACTAGAATGAATGCAACTATTACATAATTGACAAAAAATAAAATAAAGGAAAATAGATAAAAGATGTTTTCATCCCTATTCAAAGTTCTCTCCAAATAAATAAAACTACAACTCTCTCAGCTAATGCAGAGCCAGAAGCCTACAAATTCTGGCTTCCTGGCTGGTCCATTTCTCCAGGGAAAAGGTCAGTCTGTTGTATAAAATCCAAAAAGAAAATCTGCAAAAGTTTGGAGCGAGAAACTCAAGAAGGAACAGTCAAATAAATGTATCCCTAGTACCCAAGGCATGTGAAAAATTTTACCACATTGTTTGTAAAATTCATTCCAACTTTTCCAAAACCAGAACAAATTCATAAAAGTCCATCTTTACCATAATCTGCATTGCATTATAAGTACTTAAAAGAAACTTTTATCATATAATGTCATTAGTTTTTCAAATTCCATTTTGGTGCTCACTGTTTTGTCCTGTGATCTATAAAGAATAATCATTTTATTCTATCCTTTGTCAGTACAAATTCAGTTCCATAATTTTATTTCTAAATCTTAATTCCTTATCTTTTCTTCAAAGATCTCTGTAAACATCTCTAACCATTTGACCCCAAGTAATTTAACTTCTCTAAGTCTCAGTTTCTTCATAGGTAAAGACAGATTCTATCATTTCTAAAAGTGTAAACTCTAAAATTTCAATGTCTCTGTATATTTAAGGGTTACAAGTGACAAAGTGTCATATCTGATCATGTATAGTTGAGGCAAAGCAAATCATATACAAGACCCTCTTTCATTCTTAATGGAAAAAAATGTTACCAAATTTTAGAAAACAAAAGTCTGGGAATAACCATGTAATAGAAACTTAATAATTATAGACCAAAGATGCTTTAGAAAAGAAAGCATCTCTCTTCCCCAATCTCCATTTCCGTGTGTGTGCACGCGCGCACATGCGGGCACATATAACTAAAAGTATCCTCAAATAAGCTAGAAGTCATTTCTAGCTTGATGACATCTGAAACAAATCAGGGACTAAACCAGTAATTCTCAGTCGGGGGTAGTGTTCTCCGCAGAGACATTTAAAGATATTTTTAGTTGTCACAAATCAGGGGATGCTACTGGCTTCCAGTGAGCAGGGCACAAGAATGCTACTAAACATCTCACAATACACAAAAGAGTCCCCTCTGTCCATCCAAAATAGGAAATATTTTGGATGGAGGCCCAAAATATTACAATGCTGAGGATGGAAACCCAGGGCTACCCTTACCTGGGCCTTTGACACTGTTGCACAAGTTGTTGGTGAGGTCATCCACGATTCTGGAGAGTGACTCAAAATCTGCCACATTGTATACATGGATCTCATCGGGATCCGATCCGATCATCCTCAACTCAAGCTCATCCGCATTTTTGATACCTCAAAATGAAATGGATATATACTAATTCATGGACTGAAATAAAAATTTTACAGGCTACCCTTACACAGTCAAGGTTAGCTAGAACATATGTATCCTTTTCCTTAACAATAAAAGGATTAACTACCTATAATTATAAAATAGAAACAAATAAAGATAATAAAAACTGAAGGCTACTAAGAATTAATTATTTCTCAATGCTTCCAGCATCAATTTTTCACCAAAAAGTGTCTCTTCAAATATTTTTTTCTGAAAAGTAAAGTAATGGATATCAAAAATAAACATGGTAGCCCTAACTGGTTTGGCTCAGTGGATAGAGTGTCAGCCTGCGGACTGAAGAGTCCCAAGTCTGATTCCAGTCAAGGGCATATACCTTGGTTGTGGGCACATCCCCAGTAGGGAGTGTGCAGGAGGCAGCTGACTGATGTTTCTCTCTCATCGATGTTTCTAACTCCCTACCCCTCTCCAATCCTCTCCATAAAAAAAATCAATAAAATATATTTAAAAAAATAAAATAAACATGGTGCCATGGAAAACCAAACAGGACTTTTCTGAAATCCTATTAAGAGTACATTTGTCCTCTTGAGCCATTACTTTCTTCTAAGAAGACACGTAATGTTGTCTCATTACAAGCAGAACACGAATCAACTTCCCGGCACGTCACTTTGATAAATTATGTGATAGGGAAAATATGTGTGTTTTTTTCACACTTCAGAAAATATTTTTAACTACAAAAATATCCTCAGCTTTTGTAACACCGAGGGCATTGCTAGCCTTTCCAGTGCTTACCAACAGCAAACAGCTCTACGCCTTCTTCCCTGAGTTTCTTGGCCGGTGCCTCAACATCATCTTGGGACTTTCCATCGGTGATAAGAATACCAATTTTTCTAGCTCTAGGCCTCATTCCAGCTTGGGTTCTGAAGCTCTGTTGGCGAATGAAATTTAAAGCCATGCCTAGCAGGATTTTTAAAAGAAAATCAATCACGTTATTATTTAGCCACAAGCGTTGACCAAAAACAAGAGCTATAACTCAACAGAACCACCCTGACTCACCTGTGAGCGTATTGCCTCCTTTGTACGGTAAGTTTGCCACCGCTTGCAACAAACTCTTCTTGTCTTTGTGAGTATTTAACTGCCATTCTGTTCTGGGGTCCCCACTGTACTGAGCGAGGCCTAGAATAACACCATTGGCATTAGCATATGTAAAAGAGCATAATGAAAACATCTAAATGCATTCAATATAGTCAGACCTACCAATCTGCACTCTTTTGGGGCCAATCTCAAAGACCTCCACAATGCGGGAAATGAAACTCCTCACGGTTCTAAAATTTGCCCGGCCGATGCTCCACGATCCGTCCACCAGCAACACGAGGTCTGCTTCAGCTCTGGTGAGACACTCCATCCCTGACACAGCAACAGTGAGACAGGACAGAGTAAGGAGCACATTCTCTGCAGGCTACTTCCCAGCCATCCCCCGGACGCTCAGTGCTGCCTAACTGTTTCAGTTTTGTAGCTTTGGAATTTGAGACTCTGAAAATATGTCCATGTGATTTATTAACCTCAAAAACAGTCATGAGAGTCATCAATTCCTCCTATGATTATTTCAGTGGCAAGTTTTTCCTTCATCTGTGACTATATTTCCTGGCCACAGTTGTAGACTCTGGAGACAAATTAAACTATCATTACAAATTTGAATGAGCTCCCAAACTTAAGAGCTGAAATGTGAATGTACAGTCATCTAACTCTAAGGTGTTAACAATTTTAATAAAAATGTAATGTGATCTGAAAATTAGATTTGCACTTTTCTATAATATTCAGTGTCCATTAGCAGACAAGTATGAGATGAACTGATAAAATGTGTTAGTTAGAAAAGGTTTTAATGAGCCAAAAAATCTATTAAACTAATTAAGCTTCCACATAACTACTGCATCTATTATGAAGGAATGGGAACATCACTCAAAATTAGACCTTTTTAAAGTAAAGATCATTGTTTTAAAACCTGGTAGCTATTACATTATATAGTTATTAACTGCTCAATTACCTGCTATATATAATAACCGGGTAAATACAGATAGTAAAGTCTGCACATTTAAAAAATCAAGAGAGAAGAGAGATCATTTAGAAAAAGTAGGCGAACAAATATACAAATTGAGAGCTGCAGAGACAATAAGCACAAACATTGATACAAAGCTAGGGTGCTTTGGAAAGAGAATAATCCCAACATCCTCAGTGCACAAGCTACAAAATAAAAATACAAGTCAGTTAATATTGTCATAGGAGAAACAATAGAACATTCAAGCAAAACAGCAAGATCTGATGTTTTATTTTGTCCACATCCATATTTTCAAATGCTCTCTTTTCCAGGAGCTTATATTGCCAGCTATGAACATTTCCACCTCTTGCTGTGTTAGCCTCTGATCTTTCCATTACAAAAAGAAGTCCTGGGGGGAAATTACACAATGCTTATCACACTGCAAAGTTGTCATCGTGTATTATACACTAAATCAGGACTGTGGATTCCCAAACGCCATTCCAGGCACCTAAGCCTTTGCAAGCCTGCTCCTGGACAGCCCAGATCTACTCTATTTTTTTTTTTTTTTTTTTAGCAAATGATGGAAAATATTTAGAAATAAATTCTACCCACGACTTGCACCTCTAAGAATGTTCGAAACTAGCTTCATGTACCCAAAAGCTGTAATCGTGGCAAGCACAAAAATGTCTAAAGGGTTTGTGTTACCATTTTCCTTCCCAAGTGGTGGTTCCCACCTATTTATGTAACCCAACTTTGCTGGCTCAGCCCAAATGAATCATTTCTGCTGTTACTTTAACAAGATCAAATTGCCTTTTAGTCATTAAAAAGAGAGAAAATGTACATTATCTACCTATCGTAAAACTCATCTTCAAATGAAATAGTCCTAGGTAATGACTGAATGCTGACCAGAAAAGCCTTAAAAGTATCATATAAAAAGTATGCTTAACTGGATTTTTTAGGAAATTTTTAAGTATGAAAATTATTTAGATAAATTTTAGTGTAACATTTTTATACTCATTTTTCATTGTATGATTAACCTAATGATGAATATTTAAAATAGTTTGACAATGTTGAGGTTTCTTAGGGAAATGTCACTCAGTTTCTTACCAGAGGATAAATAGGGAATTACAGTTGTGTCAGAAAGGGTCGTCATTTCTTGTCCAACTAGTGGTGAACTTTCTCCTCCATCGAACATTCCAAAAACATTTACCTTGTAGGTGGTACCTGCCCTGAAAGGTGAAAACATATCGTCTGTATGTATAATTGCCCCAAGTGGTAGCATTTTTTGCTTTGTTAGAGATATCCATCTTCATTACAAACTTTCACTCCTCAAAGTAAGCTATAATGCATAACTTTTCAAGAGAAGAAAAATAATTTCCATCACATTCTGGTTTCAGCTTACGATGTGAGGTAGCAAGGGAAGCTAACTTAGAGACCAGCAGGCATTCACAGCACCAGCTTCTGCCTTGCCTACCTACCAGGTGTAGAATCTCCACATGCCACCGAGCATGTCAAGGAAGGACCTGCACCCTTACTGCCTCTAAGCAACGAGCTTTAAGAAAATAGCTTAAATGTTGTACCTTGCAAGGTAACATAAAGCACCCAGCGCAATGCCTGGCACATAGTAGGCTCAGTAAATTTCATCCTCCCTACCCTTTATCAAGTAAATAGCAAGTTTTTATATAGACTTCAATGTCATTGAATGAAGGGCTGAAACAAACTTAAATAAAGGCACTGCACAGTGGTTCATTCTTCCTACTTTAATGAATGTAGGGTGCTGTTCAAGCTCAAACTTCCTTGTTTTCCACTGCATAGCCTGGAGCGAGACTTTTCATCAGCTCACCCTTCCCCCATCTTGCCAGCTGGCACCACGGGCAAGTCCTGCCTTCTCTCTCCATGGCCCACCCCAGAAGAGGATTCACACTCAGAAGCTCCATGTGAGTCACCTGGGCCTTCTAAGGGAAGGGCTGCTTTTAGTAAAATTGTGTAATATGAATGCTAATTTTTTTAAAACAGGGTTATTGAAAAAATGCCATCCCTGATCACTTAATACAAAAATCACTAAAGCATAAAACCAAAAAAAAAACCCTGCTCAGGCCTAAATTCTGTTGCTAGCCTCTGAATCCAACCTCAACTTCACCAGCACCAAGAGTAAGAAAGCAACTTCAGTTGCAGGCAAACTCTGCTGTGCAAGGCCTGCTGATTTACATAAGTTATTCAGTCTTTTAACACAAACCAAACACAGTTCATTCCTACCTGAGTTCCTCCAGAACAACTGTGTTGTCATAAGGCCCAACCACTAATTCTCCCAGCGTCCTCTCCTCCCCTGTCGGGTGGAACGTGACTTTGTAACCCTTCACTTCCCCGGGGGCAGGCTCCCAAGTCACTCGGAAGCTGGACATGGTTGAGTCAGATGTTTTGAGGTTTCTGGGTGACTTAAATCGAGAAGCTGTAAAGATAAGATTTTAAAATATTATTCATAAGACTAGGCTCTGGAGTTTTTAATTAGCCCTGCAATAATAAATCGAACTGGAAATGTCTAAGTGACATACATGAGAATCATACATACATGACACTTCAAAATGTATATTTATAGGAAAATTAAGGCTGACATCGCGATATATACTATGCAGCAAAAATGCTGATTCACAGAGTGCTCCTCAAGTGGAAGTGAAAATAACTCTGACAATTCAGAATATTAGATTAGCATTGGAAGCATTAATATGTAAAATCACTTTACTGGGAACTCGATTGGTAAAAATAATAGGCCATCAGGCATCCTATCAAATTATTCTAATTTAATTTATTACAGAATTAATTTAGACACAAATGAAGTAGATGCCTAAAGTCTTCCTTACAGTATGACACACTTTCCCATAAAAGCGATTGCTTTGTACCTGTTGTCCCCGATCCTTGCCTAAGCTTCCCTTCTCCTGTCTTGTAAATTGGGAGGACTGTGATGTTATACGTGGTCTGGGGTTTAAGCCGCTTGAGCACTGTCGAGGTGACTGTGGGTGACACTTTGGCAACCATCTGTCTTCCTCCCCCGCGGGGGCGGTATACAACCCTATAGTTGACCACTTTCCCTGGTGCTGGTTTCCAGGTAACTCTCATTGTGTTTTCTGTTTCTTCATCCACTTTCAAGGTTCTCGAATCTTGGGATACTAGGAGATTAAAAAAAAAAAAAAGATTACAATGTGTATCATGTTGAAAGAAAATATATATATCCGTCTCCGATTTACGTGAAAATAAACTATCTATGGTTTCTTCAGTATGTACACTGTTCTCTTGCTGAGCATCATGGTCTCTCATAAATTCACAATAGCATGTGAGCCTAATCTCAGTGAGGTCACAGTAAGATGTGTTTTTTTTCCTCCAACTGGCTAATCAATAAAAAATGGAGGATCATATAGCAGGAATTTCCTATTTGCATTCTAAAGATCCATTTCCAGAGATGGGCTCTTAAACTTTTTATTATATTCCCATCTGCAAATAATTACTATAACCAACATGCTTTGGGG
Organism: Murina feae; assembly: GCA_004026665.1. Classification (NCBI taxonomy): domain Eukaryota; kingdom Metazoa; phylum Chordata; class Mammalia; order Chiroptera; family Vespertilionidae; genus Murina; species Murina feae. The sequence goes on from PVJC01000523.1 coordinate 74,405, forward strand.
AATAGTAAAAATCATGAATGCGGAGTCAGAAGTCTCACTTGGGTCTTTTAAGAAAAAGGGATAGTCCACAAATGACTAGGCAGAGTGACGACAGTTAACACTGCTCTTTGTGATCGCCATGAGTAGGCAAGGCTGTGAACACAGGGGAGAAGGAAGCTGGACCATAAAAACATCTCAAGCGCTCGAACGATAACACTGAGTGTTTTAGGAAGCACTGGATGTAAAAAGTATTGATTACTATATAGTAATTTGTCATTCAATTATTTTTATTAATATTTCACAATTATTAATAATGCTGTCAACACCCATAAATAGCCAACATATCCTTTTTCTTATAAATAATCAGAGTTTATAAGCAGGATCATTTCATTCAGTTCAATAATCCTTTAGCAATTCAAAAGCCATAAGCATTTTCTATAGGAAGAAACTAAAGCCCTAAGAAACAATGCAAAGAATCTCTCTTTTTTATTTAAATATATTTTATGGATTTCAAAGAGGAAGGGAGAGGGAGAGACATACAAACATCAGTGATGAGAGAGAACCATTGATGGGCTGCCTCCTGCACACCCCCTACTGAGAACTGAGCCCGCAACCCAGACATGTGCCCTTGACTGGAATTGAACCTGGGACCTTTCAGTCTGCAGGCCGATGCTCTATCCATTGAGAAAAACAAGCTAGGGCAAGAATTTCCTTGATTCTAAGGGAAAGTTTCCTGTTCAAATGGACAAGGGCCATCTGAAACAACTAAAAACCTAAAAAATTTAAGAATATACATATATAGAAAAGTATTTTTCAGACATTGGACATCAGATAGCACAGGACGGCGATCCCTGAGATATGAGAAGCGAATGCGACTTCACTTTATGGTCACCCTGGCTTATTACTTAGGAAGAGTTTACAAGTCCACGACAGGAAGGAGGCTCCAGGTGGAGCATTGTGGTCTCCCTGAATTCAAGAGATGGTTTTGCAACTTTGGGGAATCCAAAGCCCCTAGATTTTCAGAACTGAGTACTATAGAGGAGATGGTGTTAAGAGAAAAAACTCCAGCCCTAACCAGTTTGGCTCAGTGGATAGAAAGGCGGCCTGTGGACTCAAGGGTCCCGGGTTCCATTCTGGTCAAGCATGTACCTTGGTTTCGGGCACATCCCCAGTAGGGGGTGTGCAAGAAGCAGCTGATCAATGTTTCTCTCTCATCGATGTTTCTAACTCTCTATCCCTCTCCCTTCCTCTCTGTAAAAAATCAATAAAATATATTTTTTTTTAAAAAAGAGAGAAAAAAATCTGCAAAAGGCCCTCCAGTACTAATCAGTGCTTATGTATGAGGAAACTACCCAAAATGAAGGAAAGAACCACCCAAAAAGAGCAGAGGTAGCAATTCCTGGACATCTCATGTAGCCAGAAATGTTCCCCCTAACCAGAGTATAAAACCTCAAAATTCTTAGAATATCATGTATAGTACTACAGAGGTTATTGCCCAGTAATGGGGCAACATTAGCCGTAAAATAAAGGTTTCTCTTGCCCATCTTTAACAGAGAATAAAATAAGTTTCTAAAAGATCAAACCATTTCCAAGTAACTTAACTACATCCCAGAATAAAAATTAAAGATGTTTATAAGAATAAAAAATATCTGGCATCCAACAAATTCAGTGCCTAGCATCAAATAAAACTTACAAGGCATGCAAAGAAGAAAAAATTATGACACCTATTATGAGCTGAATAATTGTGTCTCTCCAAAATTTTATGTGAAAGCCATAACCTCCAATGTGGTGGTATTTGGCAATAGAACCTTTGGGGAGGTAATTAGAGTTAAATGGAGTCATGACAGTAGGGCGCTAATCTGAGGAGAACCCTTGTAAGAGGAAGAGGAGACACTAAAAGAATTTAAGTTAAATAAAGTACAACATACCTCATCCTAGTTGTAATAGAAAACTTGGATTTTAGGGAGAAATTTAAAAAAGCTTTGTTGGCTTCCCATAAATAAAAATCAATTCTTTATTGATAGGTGTGCCACATGTTATTTAATGCTGTAATGATCACATTGTTAGTTCTATCCCTGTTTCAGTAACTCTCAGAAGCTTTCCAACACCTACCGCTCTCTGCTAAACCAGCATTGGAGGGCCAGTAGAAAGTTTCTCATCTGCTGGCTTTTTAGCCACAATGCACGGTTTTCATTCTATCAACAGCCTGCATACCATGTCTCTGAGTTGAAAGCAATCCTGAAATATTTCCAAAATGTCTCCTTGGAAGTTTATAAGGAACTCTATGAGCATGACCTAGTGACTCTACCCAGTTAGCCACATTTTAGGATTCACCCACCACCTAAATACCACATCTGACTCTGATTGCTCAAAGTACCTTCTAAACTGCTTTGCTTTCCACAAAGTGGGCAAAGTAAAACAACAAAATGGTAGTAGAACAAACAAAAGTGCCCGGATTCTCTCATATTTACTTAGCTATTTAAGCAGTTTGTATATATTCTATAAAGTGTATATTTCATTCCTCTTTAGTCTACTGCTAGTTCAAAAGAGGACTTTATCTTCCCACACCTTTAAATCAATTAGCCAAGAAAAACTGAAAATTTCTTAGATGCCCAGCTTCTTAGAAATGAAAGATTATTTAGTATTTCTCTTACCATATTTGCCTTTGGCTAAAACATGTTCCTTGTGGAGATTTTCAATCATAAATAAATAATTGAAAACTCAGTATTTGGGGAGGAGAGGTATTTTTTAAAAACATACTTTTCTCCTTCTAAATACATATACTTGAATAATTTCTCAGCCACATGAATTGGATTTTTACTCCCACAAATAAATTTAGCTTTATGTGTCATACTTGGCCTAAGTTTACAACATGGCTTCTCTTTACAACAAATGAATGTCTGTCAGCAATAGAGATGAATTTCTGCCCGATTCTTAAACATCAGCCAACATATTCAAAAACAAGATTTCATGCATTACTATATAAACCACTCATATTTTTCATATCTGGGAAAATATGCCTTTCCAACTACTTAACTTTCCTAAAAGGAACTTGATGGGGTTTTACTTATTGTTAATTTTGACACAAATTTAAGCTTAGACATAGCCAACTGAGTTTTCCAGTGATTAAAAAGAAAAGATGAATTCTCTCAGACCAAAAGATTTTAATTTAAGAATAACTTAAAATCAAGATATAGGACTTAACTAAAATTGCTCTTTGCCCAAAAAATCACCCAATCCCTCCATTTCTTTCTAATAAAAGGAAAAGAATTTCCCATTCTTTCCTAAAATTTTCCCAAAACAAAAGAAATAAAGTTTCCCCCTATAAATTTTGAGACATGCCTATGATTAACAAATAACTTTTTAGGAAAGAGAATTTAAAAATACGCACACATATTTTACCAGCCAGCTGATAATAAGTTATGGTATGTCATTCAGAATTATTCACAAGAAAGAATATTAATGAGATTAAGGCTAATGGGAGCCACCAGAAAACTGAGTGGACTTTTTATTTAACCTCACCAACCAGAGTTAAAGAATCTGAGATGAATTATAGTCTCAGTAGGCACTATTATTTATCAGTCATCTCTAAGTGGCTAAGCACTCTGCTTGGTGCTTTGAACATTGTTGTTTCATTTAAACCTCAGGACAATTCTTAAAAGACTGCATTCTACAGATTAGAAAATTGAGGCTCAAAGAAGATTAAGTAACTTGCCCAAGGTCATATAGCTATAAACATGCCCAAATTCTCTTTGTTTCCATAGCTCCTGATCTTTTTACTAGTTGAGTTTCTTATCTAGTTGATCATTCTACAAAGGTGTGGGGAGAGGGTGTATAAATTTTAGTTTTTTAACATATTTTTACTGATTTCAGAGAGGAAGGAAGACGGAGAGAGAGATAGAAACATCGATGATGAGAGAGGATCATTGATTGGCTGCCTCCTGCATGCCCCCAACTGGGGATCAAGCTGTCAACCCAGGTCTGTGCCCTTGACTGGAATCGAACCTGGGACCATTCAGTCTGCAGGCTCTATCTACCGAGCCAAACAGACTAGGAGGTCGGGGGGGTGGGGGATGAGGGGGAGGAGTATAAATTTTAGATACTAAATGAACCTGAATTTAAACCACATTGGTTGTGTGTGTGTGTGTGTGTGTGTGTGTTTAATCCTCACCCGAGGATATTTTTCCATTGATTTTTAGAGAGGGTAGAAGAGAGAGGGAGACAGAGAGAAACATCGATGTGACAGAAACACATCATTGGCTTCTTCCTGCATGTGCCCTGACCAGGGCCCTGGCCAAGGAGGAGCCGGCAACCAAGGCACTGCATGCCCTTGACCGGAATCGAACCCAGGATCCTTGGGTCACAGGCCAACACACTATCCAGCTAGAGCCAACCCACATTATTTCAAGGTTCTAATTTTTTAGTCCTCAATGAACACATAAAGTAGTTCAACTTCCTACAGCTTGAGAGGGTAGCTGACACTCCCAAACACATTTGTGATGTTACCTACATTCAGTTGTGGCTTCTCCATTCAAAGGTTCTCCTTCTCCACTGCTGTAAACGGCAAATACTGAAAGCTTGTATTTGGTCTCTGGCTGCAGGTTTTCTATCACCGTATGAATTGCATCTTCAGGAAGATTTTTCTCTCCAGCCTCAACATCATCATAAAGCGATTTCCACGAGACCCTGTAACCTCGAACCATTCCCGGAGCAGAGGTCCAATAAGCCCCAATTGATGTGTCAGTGATATCTTTAGTAATTAAATCCCGAGCTGAACCACGTTCTAGAATAGAAATTAAAGGGGAATCATTATTTAATGTCTACAAGATATGCCGGTATTACCTCGTCCTGCTAGACATCCTAACTTGCTGGACTCAAACTCAATTCGTCTAATGTTGCTCATTTCTCCTTTCTGAGCTGACTGCCCTGCTAGGTGAGTGGAACAGACTGATGGATAGAATATTAGAATTTTATCTGATTCCTGCCTAGCACTCTGGCCCCGAACCTGTTCAGTTAGATGGTAAGGTTCTTCAGAACAAGGATGACATCCCAACATGAAGGGGTATATGCCTAACGAAGTTTTCCAAAGAAAAGAATGCATCTGAATCCCAAGGTTTTACCACTTATCAGTCCATCTTATGACATAGCACATTGCTCACAAGGATCTTTATTTCTTTACCATCATCTTTTCCTCTCTAATTTAAGTAAGCTCAGTCTCAATGTATGATTTGCAATCATTTCAACAATTTCATATCACTCACAAATCTTAATTCCGACAATCATTTTTTTTATGGAAACTCTATTTGTTCGTGCAGAAGTGCAAACTTTCAATTCAGCTTACCCCTAAGGAAACTAAAAACCACCAATTCTTCTGAAAAACCTAAACGTGATTAGTCATCAAAATAAAACACACCACTTATTCTAGCTGATCGAAAATGTCTGTTATGAAATTTTGGTTCTTTCATTTAAAAAAATACAACTCAAATGGAAAAATACAGAAACCTCAACTTAATAGAAGGCACAGATGTCTTCCAATAAAACCCTCACTTTCCATAATTTAAATGTAAGTTAAACATACAGGTCACTTTATATTGGCTACCTTTACTAGGGTTTATGCCACAGTATGACATAAATATAAAACTATCTGCTCCTACAGCATACATTTTACCAGTAATTGTATATTCAAGCAAATGATATATAATGCTGTTACAAGAATTTTGAAGGTTATTATTTTACTTGAACCAAAGGATAAAAATGAATATAACAAAAATATTCATGCTTACACAATTAAATTTCAGCACCAAAAGTAAAGATAATAAGTGAAAAAGAAATCTGGGTGAACAAACACCTAGCATATATGGTAGACTTTAGAGGGGGAAAAGTAAATAAAACAGAAGCTGGGCATCCTACCAGGCCCCAAGTGCAAATGGAAAATTCTAACTCCTTTATAAATAACTGTAACTGCTGATGAGATGTTTTAACTCTAGAGGGAAATTAGTTATATATTTCATTGTAACCAAGAATACTTATTTGCAAGAACATGTTGACTTTTTTCCCTCAATACTCGAGATTAATTTCATCTAAATGTCTTCTTTACCTGTACTTGCTACTGAAATGGCCGTACATCTTTATATTTTTCTCTACTAACAGAAATGTAAGCACTTTTTCTTTGGTTTGGTTGGTGTAGGTGCTGTTTTGGGGGTTTTGTTTTTTAATCATTGATATCCCCACAACTGGTTTTCCAGGTGCAGAGTATGTTTTTTTGATATACAACCATTTTTTATATGCATCTGTCCTAAATTTCCTAAGTTGCAGTTAGGAACAGCTGTTATAAAGTAATTGTACTTAAATCTGACTTTGAATTTAAATGAGCTAAAAACTGCATTAATGACATTCCAAAAAAATACATAAGACAAATAAAGTTAGCTAGAATGTGGGAATTATCTTCCAAATTAACACTGGAGTAATTTACAAACAATAATTTTAGCTTCTAATCTTCCCAAGGCCATTTTTCTCCCTACTTTCTACAGCATTGAATTTGTGACATTGTTTCTTTCCATGACAACAGACATCAACTTCACAAACACAAGCTAATGATGTAATTGAGAAAAAATGAGAAGAGAATTGTGTCTGAAGCAAAAAAAAAATATTCACAAAGATATTTGTAGGCTACAAACAAAAGGTGCTTAGATCACTAGACATGTATTCCCATGAATTTTAATCAACTATTTTAACACTCTCAAGACCTGTAAGGCGAGAACAAAATGCTAGTAACATGGCAATAAAACATTTGCTAGATTTATCAATGTCTTGAAAATAATCTCTAAAAGCAACTTTTAAGATATAAGTTAAATATTAACTAAAAGATATTCCTGAGCTCTAATTAATGGCTAGCAACACTAATTCAAGTGAATGCTAAGTTTTCAATTACAGAAAAAAATCCTCAAAAAATTATAGTTTCTGCATGTGTCACATAAAGGCATTATTTGCAGGCACCGGCATTGCAGCATTCCATGTGAATGATAAAGAAATATGGGAAGAAGAAAGACAACTCAATCCAGTAGCCAAGATTGAAAAGATAAACCATCTCAGTGGGCTTCTTATACGTCAGACAGCTTGATCAGAAGACTGCTAAATATTAAGTGTTTATTATTGTCCAACACATTGATAAACTTTTTCTGGGGGGAAAAAGGAGGAGGGTTGGGCATTCCAGCTGCTGCATGACACCCAAGAATTTTGAGAATATGATATACTCATGACAGTAAACTTCATCTGGCCTATAACCCTTGAAGTTTTTAAAAATGGAATCTTGGCTTGGCCAAATATTAGATTTCCAAAAAAAATGAAGCAATTAGTTTGTACCCTATGATTTCATTGGCAGGCTGCCGAGTGGCAAAGCTGGCTTTGAAACTAGATGTGCAATCAGATGAGCAGACCACCAGCAGGCTGTCTCACCTCCTGGGGCCCTGGGGCCCTGGGGTCCTCAGGAACAAAATAACTGGACTGGACCTAATCAGATACATAGAATCGCCTAGAGAGGCAAAGACGAGGCCATGCCCAAATCAACAAATTGGAATATGTGGAGAGATGCCTAAGCACTGATGTGTCCTAAATCTCCTCGTGATTCTAGCCCCTCTACAACTCTTTATTCTTTTCTCCTTTCTTTCTTTTCCCTTCTTTTTGCTACCCCTCTTTTGAGGCTTAGAGAGACATTTATTTGGAAGGTATGCTTGATCAGTGTGGGAAGGAATCCTCACACTTGCTTTCAACTCTGAAATGAGGCTCCTTCCAAATACAGACGCCTGGTGAAAGCAAAATGGCGCATTGACACAGTGATGCTGTGCCAGACTGCCTGATGGTTCATCTATTATGCAGACCTGTGGCCATGCACAACAAACCACCTTTAGGTAGTGAACTAGGCTAAATGCTGACCCTCCAAAAATTAAGTTGATTGAAGCTTCTCATCGCATCCTTTCCATCCCAAACACACACGGGATGCTCACCACTCTCTTCTCCCCTTATTCTGTCTAAAAAGGAGAAGGCTCTCAATACACAGGGTGGGGCAAAGTAGGTTTACAGTTGAGTATGTGAAACCATTTTATTCTTGTATTATTAGTTATTGGATTATTGTCCATACAAATACCTGTAAACCCACTTTTGCCCTACCCTGTATGCTTCTCATTCAAGAGTTGATCACATTTTCCTGTAAACAAGGTTCAATCCAAGTGTTACCCAGCAAAGCATTTAGTTTGGTTTAATATATTGAATTGTAGGTTTTGTCCCCGGCCTAAGTAACATCAGACATCAATGACTACAGAAAGAGATTCTTTGTCTTGGTTTCATTAGATTGGGTTTTGGAGGCAGTTTCTTTTTAGAGTACCTGGGAAGGGAGAGGAATAAGAAAGGAAAAACATCATGAAACCAGTCTGTAGCCTCTGTCCAGGGAAGATGACTGTTCCTCAAAGGGGAAGGCAGAGCAATGGTGGCAGTCAACAGAAACCAGCTCTGGTAGACTGTTTACCACTTTGTCACTACTTTTCCCCAAACCTGGATCCACTTCTGCTCTAGCAAAGGCTCCCTTCCTCTTTGAGTTCCTCCTTTCCCTCTGCCCAAGACCTATAAGTGTGTTTTTGTTTGTTCAGGCTTTTTATTGTTTTCAATGATACTTAAGCTCATAGTTCTGCACCATATGCCTGCTCATTACTTTTACCTCTAGCAATAGAATTCCTGGCAATCATATCAAAGAAGTCATCTTCTACACTGAGGATATGCCTTCATCTTTATTCCTTTGATTTTTTCTCAATACTTTTCTCCTCTACCCTATTCTCCCCAGCATAGTGCCAGTATAGGAATAAGGAATAACAATGCTTTCTATCCATAAATTTAAATATACTACAAAACTCGTCATTTTTGAAATGTTGATACTCAGCATTTCCACCTTGATTATGAAGTGTATTAACATAAGTTCAAAAGGCACTTTTCTCATGCCTGCTTGCATACATCTCTGTGCTGCTTCTGGGGGGAGGAATTTAGACAGGTGCATTTCTCATGATCTGAACATCCACACGGGTTGATTTCTACTTTTTTCCATATACAAGGCCAAAAAGCTAATGCCTCATTTAAGTAACTTTCCTACGTATCCTCAGCCCTTTTCCATTTGCTTTCTGAAAAGCAAATCATCATCCAATTCAAATATAATTATAATACAAATTAGCCAAGGATGATAACTGAAAAATTAATCATAATGAAATGAAACTATATTTCATCTTATAGATTGTTCCAGCCAGCTTTCATTGAGTTTCACATACCACTTTCAAAAATAGAAGTTAAATTGAAAATGTAATGTAAACCCTCTTCTAAATCTATTTGTCTTTTCCATTAGAGCTCAACTCAAAAGTCATCCAACTTTCCACAGCAGAATACAGAAGACCTGCTTCTGGATAATGTTCATGTGGAAATACACTTGATTTACAACTAATGAATTAGAGCCACCTTTGAAAAGGACAAAGTTCACTATTGATAAGTGAACTTAATTACTGTAAGCAATATGAAGTTCTTAAAAACCTCTTAACAATTGAATCACTCTTCAGCCTCAGAGCCTGTGGCATTTCTTCCACAATTGTTACCTCCTCAGTTTGATTTAGATTCTTCTCTGATGAGCCATTAATTTGTAGAAAAGGAAATGTGAATTACTGTTTGGTGATTGTGCTAGTTCCCTGGAAACATCAGAGTAGTTATACCCAGAATATATGATTTTTTTCTAGTTATGAGACAGCAGTAAATTTAGGGAAACATAGAGGCCTTGTTCAGTCCATCTGAGAGGCCCCATGTTACTCAACACCATGCAGAGGAATTCCTTGATGTGTTAAAAACCTCATTGTACCAAAATGTCAGCTGCGTTAGCTTGTGTGATGTACAGGAAGCCATTCATGTTTAGGACCCTGGCGGGTTGCTATAGCAACTGAAACAAAGGAAATTCTGAAAAGTCATCTTTTCCGTTGCCAGAAAACAACACTCAAAAATATTATTCCCAAACTGAAATTTTCATTCATTTGTGGTAAAACTCTGAATTATTCATTTCGAGGTTTATAAGAACCAGTTTTCCTCCCTCTAACCGCTAACAGTGACAAGTAAGAGTTCTACCAAACTTAAGTGCATTTACATCTACAACAGTATTTCAGTGAGCACATTAAATCTACTTTAACAACCACCAGCGGGGGAGGGGAATAATGTCAATCAAACCTAATGGTTTGTGCTCAGATTCCTCTGAAGTTGGGATCTGAAATAGTAACAAACTCTACCTTTGTGATTCTATTTCATACAGTACTAGAGCCAGCCATGAACTTCCCCAATGCCAATGCTAATAAATCTCTCTTCCAGGGACAGGGGAATTTTCTGATCATTGGCTGCATTTCAAGAAAGTACTAGGGAACATTTTCAAGTTAGGGAAGGTTGTAGACCACACTAAATATTGTTTTAATTCTTTCTGAATTAAATAGAATGCACTTCAGGCAATCTATAAAATTTTCAACATACAGAATGCTCTTGCCCGCTGATCCATGCTTCTGGATAAAACATTCCTGCCTGGTAGGCTCTTACCACCTCCTCTCCCAAGAGAAAAACAGATTAGAAAAACAGCAGCCCTCAAAGCACTGGCCTGGCTTTGCTTCCCGGCTTTCCAGCTCCTGCGTTTACCATCATATCCTATTCCTGTGTATGGTATGTGGATTTGGCTGAGTTAATACAATAAAATGAAATGGAATAACCAGGGGCAAAAATCTTCTATTATTTTAATTTAGTCACAACTATGCTTTCACATATTTGTCAAGTTTACCACACATAATGCAATGGGATAAATATGTTAATAAAATCAGGCTGGCAGCATTTAATATAATTCTTCACCAGAGTAAAGTTTGGTGTAAATGGAAAAAAAATTATTTTGACAATTTAGATATGAAATAACTATGTTTTTAAAGAAAACTTACAAATCATCTAGCTCTCCTCCTTCTCAGGAAATGAAAAGGGATAATTTTTAAAATTTATTTTACTACCCATGTATCTCCCTTAGAGATAATTTTTTTTATTGATTTTTTACAGAGAGGAAGGGAGAGGGATAGAGAGTTAGAAACATCGATAAGAGAGAAACATCGATCAGCTGTCTCCTGCACACTCTCTACTGGGGATGTGTCCACAACCAAGGTACATGCCCTTGACCGGAATCGAACCTGGGACCCTTCAGTCCGCAGGCTGATGCTCTATCCACCGAGCCAAATAGGCTAGGGCTAGACATAATTTTTGGTCAACTATGTCCTGGAGCATACACTCATCCATGCATACCAGTTGGTAGATTTTCTACACAAGTTGTGCAAAGCTATAAAATTATAAGCAATTTAACCATACACCTAACCTAGAAAAATCACAGCCCAACAGATTATGTTTGCTGTTACATTAAAATTTGTATTTTGTTTTTTTTTAAGTTTATTTATATATTATTCTTAGCAAAAATACCATAATTTTTTAGAATCAAGAAGATTTCGGTTAAATATGAATATATTTTTGAAGTAAGAACATGCAGAAGAATATCAGATTAAAAATTACAAGCAAAAGTAAAAAACTATTAAATGATTTCCAAGATACTCCTTATAGGGGAGAAATTTTCCCAAATGCAAATAACCTACAACTGTTTTGTAAAAAATAAAAGCTTGAAAGTTTATCTTTAAAAAAAACCCTATGAACAATCTGTGTTGAAGACCTCTGGAAAGCACATGAAAAAGAGAACTTCAAAAGGTCAGACGGAAAGGACATACTTCTCTGAAATCCTGGCTGTTGCTCCAGCTATAAAGATCACATGCTCTTATCACTCGGATTATGTCTCTGTAAGGAAGGCAATTTCTATTTCTAGCCTTACTGTTTTCAAAACTTTAGTGCAGCCAATCAATGTCTCTGAAATGCTTATGAAAGTATTAGTGATCAATTCTAATTACTAATTATTTCTTATTGATACACTTGTAGATATATAGTATTTTACAGTTCCCCAGAGAGTTTCACTTACATCCTCCCATTTGATCTCCACAGATCTGGTAGAAAGGGGTAACAATGATCATTCCTTCTTTATTGATGAGTAAACTGAGGCTCAGAGGGATTAAGGAATTATTTAAAGGTTACATGGCTAAGTAGCCAAACCAGGACTCTTCTGGTAATCAGTATTTTACACACAGGTATCTGATCTTTTTTAATTCTCTTCTAAAAATATTATAGACTATTGGAATTGAATTCTTGATCACTATTCCAGAGACAACTTTAATTCGAATATTTTTGTTTTTGTTTATTTGTTTTTAATTCTTGACTAAGTCTTGAAGCTTAACTACCTACTGTAAGCCTGTCCCTGCTAATTAAAACATCTATAACCCTCCAAACTTCGGGATCCATCGAATTTAATGGATATTTTGCAACCAACTACCACTGTGATTTTACATCACAAAAGATACTTCAGATTTGTTTTCTTTCTGTGACCATTTTAAATAAGTTATCTAAAAGAAAGTAATAACAAGAAAGAAAGCTATGCCTGGTTTTCCATTTAGGCCCCCAACTATGCTATTGACTCATCACTGTAACCATCCACTGACATTTCTTTTTAACATTATATTCCATTCTCTAACGTAACGTGGTTACGTTAAATGTATATTTTCTCTCTCTTACATGACTTGCTTTGTAGTTGTGGTGAATTAATTCTAAGCTTCCATTATATTTCAAAGGTCCTAAAAGATATGAAGCTTTCCGACAATTTACTCTGGAGAAACAGCTTCAGTATTGTTCTTTCTAAGTACGACATTAACTTTGAACTTCTAACATACAACTGAAATTTAGAGGTCAGTTGGAAAACAAACTAACAGAAACCTGGATTTTCAAATTTCTCACTCTTTTGTGAATGCTTTCTTACCTGGTGAATGAAAAGAGACTGGGAATCAGAAAATGGCCCCTACCTGCTCCCGGGAGACAGAAGCAGCTGCATGACCGTGGGCTATCCAAACCCTCTTCACCACAGATGTTTCCCAAGCTGCCTTCCCACTCCAAGTGTCACACACCTATTCTCCATTAACCAACCCACGGCATTGCGACACATCTTTAGGGCCTTACTATGCATCCAGCTCCCCAATACACTTCTTCTTAATCAAGTTAACTTTTTCAGCTGCTTATTATATTCTACATCTCTGAATAAAAGGCAATTTTATGATTGCTTATTTTTCAATACAAATGTCTTTTAAGAGAAAGGATTGCATATTTCTAAATTTCATTCACTGAAAACATTCTCAGTTTCCTAAATGCAATGGCAAACAAGCTGGGGGAGGGGTGAGAGAGGGGGAGCGGAGGTCTCTATAAACTATGACAGCAGTTACCTTCAAGCGTTGTTCCTTCTCCAAAAAGGGCATCGCCGGCCCCAGAGGCATACAAGGCCGTCACGGATAAGGTGTATTTTGTCCCTTCCTTTAGTCCTCTCAGAACAGCGTAGGTTGTATCTCCCCTCACAGTGACCTCTTGAGTTTCACCTCCTGCCACTGGGGTGTATGTGACCAGATACTGTTTTACTTTTCCTGGTGCCGGACTCCAAGATAATTTCATAGAGGATGTGGTAGGGTCAGAAACTCTTAAGCCTCTTGGGTTCCCTCTAACTTCATTAAAAAAAGGAGAAGAAACATAAAAACTCATTATTTGATGGAATGACTTGAAAAACGCTTTGTTGCTTTATATGCATATGTGCATATAAAATTAAATTTGTATCCTGACTGTTGACTAGCCAATAGAGTTCAAGCACTTATAAATTGGGCCCCACAGTATATTAGAGGAAGCAAAGCAAACGTTATGCAGTTCCTCTTCTGTGCTTACAGGATTGGTTAACATCTTTCATGTTAGAATCTGCCATGTAGAAAACTACAAGGTTTTCTCTAAAAGTGGAACAAAACACCATACAGTATGTTGATGAGTATCACAATGTGGATTTTAACTCCTCTAAGAAATCTGTAGTAAAAAAGAGTTTATTGGCATGATGATATGAATGTCTAAATGTAATGGCCAGAAAATACACTAATGTGATAAAAATGATAAATGTAAAATACTGCTGTCCCTAAAAAAAAAAAAATATGTAAGAGAGGAAACGGCCTAAGAGAGGTCTAGCCTGGGGTAAAACTCAGGGGCTGTCCATCCCTGTGCAACTATGCTGGACATTTCGTGACTTTCCTGCTAGAGTGGCCATATAGCCTCTGAAGGGTCCCAAAGCACCCAACTCTGTGACATTCCACTGGGCACACAACTGCCAGCCACTTTTACTCCAGAAAACAGCCAGGTAAAGTCCCTGGGTCTTGTTGTGATACGTAGCACAGAGAGCCCTAGGTCCCCAGGAGAAAAGACACAAAGGAAAGCAGTGGCTTCCCAAGGGGGAGAGAGGAGGAGGAAAGCATGTGGACAGGCCAAGGTTTTGTGCAGAAAAGGCTAATTGGCTGCGTTATGTGGGGAGGGAAATAGTGATGCAGGCCGAGCGAGAACGGATATTCCTTGTGAATGTGTGCACTGGGACAACAAAGTGCACAAACTCAGACATACGGCTTATTAGCAACATGAGTCTTTAGCCTTGATTTTCTTATAAAACTGGAATAATAAAAATAGCAACTTCATTGACGCTATGCAGGGTTAAATGAAATAACACGTAAAAAGCCCTTTAAACAGAACCTGAAACACACAGGTGCTCAGTGACTTTCCATCATTGCTAATACGGTGTTGTTATTATTGTTATGTTTTTAAAACTTTAAAAATAGGGAATAAAATAAAAATTATGAATTCCTTATTTTTTTCTCAATGCATAACATTAAATATTAATCATTGGCCACAATCTATCCTGGGAGCCAAATCACAACATTTAAGTGAAAATAGGTCAGTATACTAAAATCTTTCTGCAGAAGTAATATATAATCTGTTTCAACAGTGCATAGCACTTTGATTGTTTAATTGCTAGTAATCTTTAAATTTCTATTAAAATATTTAATAATATTTTAAAAATAATATTCAGACCATATCACAGCATTCAAGTTCTACCAAACCAAATAAATGCTATCATAAGAAAGTAAAAAATGTGAGTAACTCAAGTCTAAAAGGACGATAGTCCAAAATACTCAGATCATTGAGACCAACTGTCTCAGGGCTTGTAGTCTCTGGACAATTGTCCAAAGTCTTTCCTGCAGACTAAGAGTTGAGCTGCTACCACATGGTCAGCATATTTCCTCTACCTTCTTCCGTGGCTGCATTTCCAGTCAATGAAGAGCCAGGTCCTGAGACATACTCAGGAATTACAGAGACTTCATATTTTGTGTCTGGAGTCAGGTTCTCCAAGGTTCTTCTCCTTTGGTTGGCTGGGGTGGTAACTTGTTTGCTTTCTCCACCAGCAGTTGGTCTGTATATGATGCGGTACCTTAACACTCTCCCTGGAGCTTGAGTCCAGGTAATTTTAAAGCTATCTGTAGTCTCATCTGTCACTTGTAGGTTTCGTGGTGCTCCTTTTACTGAAATTTAAAAAATAAAGTTGCCTTTTTATATGAAAAATACAAAACTAGCTTTTGATCACTAAATTATAGCAGTGCTCTAAACAAAGCTATGAGCAGTATTTTTGCCAAACATCCTGGTTACTTCATTCATTTAGCCAGACATTAACTAGATTCTGAAACAGCAAACAAATACAATGTCAAGAAACAGACCAAGTACTATTAACTTTTTAATCAAATAAAAAGATGTGTGTGTGTATGTGTATGTGTATATGTGTGTGTGTGTGTGTGTGTGTGTGTATAGTAGTAAACCTTTAGAATCATAAATACTCTATTAAGTGATAAATTCATATTGACATAAAATTCAAAAACAAAAATTTGTTTCTTCAAATATAAGCAACCAAGGCTTTCACCCTTACCAAATTTTCTTAGGAAAGTAGGAAAATAATACCTAACACCCAGATCTACCACATTTGCCCACTTGAATGAATTGTCTTATCCAGTCAGTCCCACAGCTAACTTTTTATCTGCATAGTCATTTGACTTGGAGAATAATTAGACCATACATATGCTGGACCAAACACATTACAGATATTTGGTGAATGCTAGTCAGATCTAAATCTCAAGGTTAAGTAGCAATGTGGGTAACATGAATAGACTCACAATCTTAAATGAAGTTTTGATTGAACCCAAATGAGAAGGTCATTTGACTTTGTGTTTAGTAAACATGCTTAAATGACCTATTTGTTTAATGGGGAAATTGTTCACACAGACATCACATTCAGAAAATGAACTAGCAGTTTTTCTCTTCCCAATCCACTGGGGCATAACCACAGTGCAACATGCCTTCATACACCTCAAGTTTATATAATTAGAAGTTTATATAAAAATCCAACACATAAAAGAGAAAGAAATTATACCCCTTAAGAAAAGAAAGAAATGGCTGTTGGCAGATTTGCACCCCTGATTCATTTTATATGACAAGTAAAAAGACTAAATTATTCCCCCAAAATTAGGCAGATAAGCTAATGGGTTTGAATACTGGCTCTGAAGTTTAATAGGTGCGTGATTCTAAGTCTCTAGCTTTTAAATGTCAAATGTAGTGAAGTGTATCAAAAGGATTCAACTCTACCTAGCAAAGAAAAGATATCTAAACAAACGATGCTTAAAGCATTTGGTAAAATTTGTACATTCATGTTCTTCGCAGCATTATTTACAATAGCTAAAACATGGAAACACCCCAAGTATCTATCATGGGTGAATTAATAAACAAAATGTGATTTATACATCCAATGAAAGATCATTCAGCCAAAAGAAGAAAAGATATTCTGACACATGCTACAACATGGATGAACCTTGAGGAAATTATGCTAAGTGATATAAGCCAGTCATAAAAGAACAAATATTGTATGATTATTCTACTCATATGAGGTATCCAAAGTATTTAAATCCATAAAAACAGAGAGTAAAATAGTGGTTGCCAAAGTTTAATTTATTGTTTCATGAGTATAGCGTGTGGTAATATATATTTATCATTAGATCCATAGATAAAGTTTAATTTATTGTTTCATGAGTATAGCGTGTGGTAATATATATTTATCATTAGATCCATAGATAAAGTAAGGCAGTTTCAAAAATATTTGAACATGAGAATATTGAAACGTGAGACAGAAAATAAACAGCATTTCAAGAGTTAATTGCATAATTATTAACAATTCTCTGTGTCTCTTATCCTCAAATGCACCGAAAGAAATTTGGGAGTTTTACTTAAAAGTTTTTTCCTCTTTTTACAAGAGTTTACGTATAGCTGTATTTTAAGGATGCTCAATCTTACAAAAGCATTCACAGCTCTGAACTATAAAGCAGATGGTTATTTCAAATGTTAACTTTGTTCTATAATAAATTCCTAGATTTTGGAAAACAGAAACCTCATCACACCTTCTTCGGTGGTCTCCTCTCCAGCCACAGGAATGCTGAAGCCATCCTCATACTCTGCAGTCACATTGACCAAGTAAAGGGTCTCTGGCTTCAGGTTGTTGAGAACGACGCTGGTGCTCGTCGCTGGCTCCACCACCGTGACCTCATCATCCCCAATAGCTTCTTTGTAGGTGATGTGGTAGGAAAAAACATTTTCTCCAGCAGGTGACCAGTTAGTTTTAAAACTGTAAGAAGTCACCTCAGAAAAGCTAAGATCCCTTGGAGGCACATAAGCTTAAAAAAAAAAAAAAAAAGGAGGACATAGTTTAAAATTTTTAAATCTATAAAGCAAACATAGACTTAATGACTGCATGTTTCCGAAATGGCTCATAGTCACTTGGGAGAAGAATGACACTGAGGCTTAATAAATATTCTACACATGACCATTGAGAGAAGACCTCTCCCAGCCCTACAAGGAGGTCCTGATCATGTGTCTTGACCATCCATGATACTAAGTTATAATGTTTAAATGACTAATTAAAATGGAATTTGAATCTTGAGCTTCTTAAGACAAAGCAGTAATGTGATGGTTCTATCCACAAGTGGGATTCTAAATAGTAAAAGACCTAAGCAAACCATCAAAATGTTCCCATTCATCCCTGGCAATCATATATTAACCTTTGGTGGTAAACAGTTTATTTCAAATATTACATAATAAAACCTTAATATGCAAATAAACCAAATAGCAGAATGACTGGTGCACTGACCACAGGGGGAGCACCATTCATCCAGAAGCCAAGCTCATAGCTGGCAAGCACAGTGGCGGTAGCAGGAGCCTCTCCCGCCTCTGCTGAATGAAGGCTATAAAGAGCAAGGGGTCCTGGACTGTGAGAGGGCACAGGCCGGGCTGAAGGGGATACCCCCGCCCCAGTGCACAAATTTTGTGCACTGGGCCTCTAGTAATAAATAAATTTTTCCTAGCAAAAGAATATTTATTAAACTGAAACATAGAAAGAAACAGTGTTTAAGGCACACAGCCTGTCCTCAGGGGACATACAAAGACATTGGAGAGACAAGAGAGTGTGAGGTTATCAACAAAACAAAGCAGTACGTATGAATGTCAAATGACTGAGAGTAATATAGCACTAGAACAATTAAGAAAGGCTTAATGAAAGAGATGAGATGAGTAACAACGCTGAAAAAGGGGAATTTGAACAAATGGAAAAAAAAAGAAGGATAGGGAAGTCTGGATATAAGGAATGGTGCACAAAAATGGTCCAGGAAAGGGAATGCATAAAATAATTTAAAGATCCAGGACTATGTTCTAGTTGCCCTTGATTCAAAGGACATAGCTCAGCATCCATCACACAGTAGACACTAGGATCAGAAACATCTCATGACTCTATAAAGCAAAAATGTCTAAGAGAAAGTCATATCTCAGAGTTAAATAAACTAACTTTGACAGTTTTCAATAACATAGGAAAGTTACTTTTTCCTGTCTATAAAAAGAATTAAAGAAGCATATTATCTACAATTTTAAAATCAAAAATTCTTTGTGCACAGAGATAACTTTTACTCTATAAAGACTACTAACCTTTTTTCTTTATAGCTGCCAACTCTTGCTCAATTCTAAGGCAGATGGACTGTGTGAGTTCAAAAGATATCCTCTGAAAAGCATCAAAATCTTCCACTGTGAACACATGGGTCTCAGCAGGAGGAGAGGCAATAGCTTCCAATTCTGAGCGGACGGCATCTTTCACACCAACTGCAAAGATTTCAACGTCTGAATTCCTTAGTTTTATAGCGGGATCTCTAAAAGCATCTGAAGATTTGCCATCAGTGATAAGAATCATGACTTTTGGTACGTTGCTTCTTGAACCCTTGCTAGGCACAAATATTTTCTCTCTGACATAAGTCATTGCTTTCCCAGTGTTTGTAGATCCTCCTCTGTAGGGGAAGGTGTTTATTGCTTCAATTATATCTTCAACTTTGGTGAATTTTTCCAAAGTAAACTCAGTATGAGGATCCCGGCTGTACTGGACAAGACTTATCTGTACCCTATTTGGTGAAATCTCAAAACTTTTTATGAGAACTTCCAAAAAGGCTCTAACTTTAACAAAGTTGGCAATCCCGATGCTATAGGAACCATCAACCAAAAACACGATATCGGCTTTTATATCCACACCACGTGAGCATTCTGTAAAAAGAAAGAAAGAAGGTTCAACTAGTATGAATTAATCATTAAAATATAGCTATGTTGTTTTCTTAGTAAGCATGCTTTTTTTCAAAGAAAATTATTGCAAATATTTTGTTTAAAACTAAATCTGAATCGGTAAGACATACTGTCAAATGGACCTTCACATATTTCAAACTCAGGGATCCACCTGTTGACTCACCCACTTGAACTTTCATTGGCTGAGTCTTCTCCATTATTGAAACAGGTTCACTAGATGTCAGACCCTTCATGGCTGAAACACTGATCTGGTATTCTGTGTCTGCTGAGAGGTCGCGAACACTGAGTGTGGTCGTCTGAGGCCCCACACTCAGAGCATGCTGTCGGCTGCCAGCGGTCATTGGTATAAGGAGGACTTTATAGCCAGTCACTGGGCTTAGAGAGGGAGTCCAACTTAGCTTCATGTATTTTGATGAAACTTCCGTGGCAACCAAATTTGAGGGAGGTTCAATAACTAAAAAGTAACAAGCAGAACAGTGATTTAAAATAGTGGTATGCAACCCTATTAATTAAGGCCTTTAATTCCTCTTCTTCAACTTAATCATGAATGTATCAGGAAGAGTTGCCCAACCTTGTTCCACATCCACCTGTACCCAGCAAAACAAAAGAGACTCAGTGCCAGATTTTTATCAGGGAGCTGAGAAGCACAGAGAAAAAAAACCAAAGTCCTTGGAAGAAATTAATGATAGGACATCTGATGCCTAATTCTTCTCTAGGGCCAAGATTTCCATTTTGGTTTTGGTATTTTACTCATTGCCTTTATTCTCAGGTATCAGAGTAGGTACTTGATAAATATTTGTTGAATCAATAACTTAAATTCTAGTCTTCAGAAAGGTTTTCTCTTTTAACTACACTATAAGAATAAAAATATAATCTTAAAAAAATACTTTTTAGTATGCAAGAAAGATAAACTCAGCAAGTCCAAATTGACAGGTTTTTTATTTTAAACAGTTTTATTCCCACTTATTTCAAGGTAAGAAAAATAGTTCAATGATGTTCATAATGCCACCAATGAGAGGTGAAACAATGGTTTACAACATGCATACTGACAAACAACTATTGAAATCTAAAGAATTTCTCTCCTTACTCAATGGAGAACATAGTCGTGTACTTAACAGAAAACATAAAGTACTTGAAGATATTTCAGAGAAAATCTTCAAGTTTTTACGTTTGTCAATGGAATCAGTTTCCCAGAAGACATAGTTTTAATTTTTACATCAGCCTGCAAGAAGTAGATGGTAAAACAAACACAAATTTTACTCATCATCTCCTCAAAAAGCAATCAGATGTAGTATTTAAATGATGGCTACAGAAATAAGAAATGGTTGGAGGGAAGCAATGGATGTGTCAGCTGGAAGTCTGATCAAATCTTTTGAGTGGTTCAAAGATAGTACAGGGAACGGAAATCTCAGGCAAATTCCATCAAGAGCTAGAAGGCCATGAACAACACCTGTGACATGACCTGCACCCATACAGGGAAGGTTCAAACAGTGACAGGGGCAACGTTTGGCCTTCCCCTAGGGCATGCATGCCAGTGAAGATGAAGAGGAATTAGAATGCTTCACAGATTGAGTAAATAGAGGTTAACTAGAGAAAAGGGGAATGGAGGATGCATTTTGTACTAATATCAATCAAAAAAGTCAAACGTTAGTCAGTTAAAGCAAAGAAAAGGATTCAGAACCTATGAAGTCATGAGAAGGAGTTCTGAAACTGGGACAATGAACACTGCCAAAATACTTAGGGTTTGAAGATTAAGGAGTTTATGTAATTGAAGATGTAGTTATTTAGAATTTATCTTTAATCTCTTGTCAATTCTCAGACAAAGAGGAGAACAATCATGGAACTTGTGACTTTTTAATGCCCAAGAGGATGGTTATGAAATGTCTTCTCTTTCTCCCATATATTCAAATGCAATAGCTTATAAAAATGGGAAATTTTTCTAGATATGAAAGGATCAAATTGACTGATTTTGAAATATTCTTAAAGCTTTGAAAACATGATGCAGAGTATTATGATGGAAAACTATTTAATAGAAATGCTAAAATTAATGTCTCCCCAGACTGTCAATGTTTAAATTAGAGTATGAGATAATTAAAGCAAGTACCTAAATAGAATAATTATGTACACTCAACATGTACAAAATGGTCTTAAAGAAAAAGAGCAAGTCAAATGTCTAAAAATACCTATACAATATTTTTATTGATTTCAGAGAGGAAGGGAGAGGGAAAGATAGAAACATCACTGATAAGAGAGAATCATTGATCATCTTCCTCCTGCACACCCCACACTGGGGATCAAGCCTGCAACCTGGGCATGTGCCCTGACTGGGAATGGAACCATGATCTCCTGGTTCAGAGGTCGATCACTTACTGGTACCCACAATGACCAGGCTAACAATATTTTTAAGAACTTTACAATGATAGAAATATTTGATCACTTAATGTTCCACTGAGGGTGTAAAAAAAAAAACAATGCAAATGATATCAACAAGTTGAGTAACTAAAAAAAATACAAGTGGAATACACAGTTAGAGAATCACTGGATGATATGGTTGAGTAAATGTGTCTCCTCCTTGATACTGTAAAGCTTTAAGTGCTATCAAATAATGGAAAAGGCTAACACATAGAACACTCAGCAGTCCACTCACCTTCTTCTCCACTAATCAATTCACCAAGTTGTTCATCAACACCTGAGCACACCTGGGAGATGATCTCATTCTGAATATCCACAATTGCATCAAAGTTGGCCACGTTGAAAACATGGTTTAGTGAAGGTGTGGAGGCAATTTGCTTGAGTTCTTTTGCATCTGCAGCTTTAATGCCTTAAAAACAACATGAAAAGGCTATGGTGAAAAGGGAAATGTGCTGAATTGGGAAAGATCTGTGTTTTCTCAGTCTTGCACAAGTGAAGGCATTTTTAAATCCTTATTCAGTCATAAACCAGAATTGCTTTGCTTCGTAACGAATGTGCAACTGTTCAAATGACAAAGACATTTTATAATTTCATACCCAGTGGCCAGCCAAAGATGAAAAAAACGCATGCTTAGCAAAACAGAGTGGGCCCTTATCCCAATCATGCCATCATTTGTCCCTACCATCTGCAAAGATAATACTTTTTTCTTCCAGACTCCTGAATGAGCTGGATGAAACCCTCTAAATTCTTCAAGGATTACATAATACAGGAAACATAAAAAACACTTGATGATAATACAAGGAGGATCTCTATGAGGATCATTGGCTCAGCGTTCTTTGAAAAGTAGAGCGCTGGCAATGAGCGTGAATACACCCTCACTTGATGCACATGGTAAGGGACTTGGGTGAGAGAGAAATAGACAAGCCAAATTTTTACTCAAAAATTATGCGGCTTGATACCACATTATAAAATGCAATAACATTTTTACGCATCCTTCCCTGAGGAGTCAAGCCTTCATCTTCCTAAGCATTAAGTATTGAAAAGTTCCAAAATGAAAATAACCAAACTTGGCCTACCCAAAGAGAAAACTTCCACCCCGATATTGCGAAGCTCTCTGGCTGGAACTTCCACTTCATCCTGGGATTTGCCGTCCGTAATAATGATTGCCACTTTAGGAAAGCCAGCTCTTGCTCCAGCAGATTCCGTGAAAGTATTTTTAATTAGATAATCAATGGCATCCCCTGAAATGAAAGGCAATACTATATTAACTCACCCTGCTCTATACAATTTTGTGCAAGTCAAAAACTATGTGATTGATTTAAAAGTTATTTAACACATGATAATTGTACAATGCTTTATTTCTTTCCCAGGTCTTTCATTTATTTTCAACAATAACAACATTCATAAAACATACCTGTCATTGTGTTTCCACCTTTGTATGGGATTTTTTTAATTGCAGCAAGAAGCTCATCCCTTTGGTAGTACTGGTTTAAGTTAAATTCAGTCCTGGTATCAGTGCTGTACTGAATGACTCCAACCCTTGTCTTCTCTTCCCCAATGTCAAAAGCAGACACGAGAGCAGCAATAAAGTCTAAGATGTACTTGAAATTATTTCTTCCCACACTCCATGAGCCATCCACAAGGAACACTAAATCAGTCCAGGCACTGACAGAGCATTCTGAAATACATTTGAGATATTTTTAAGTGATGTGTTATTAAATCTATCCATCATAAAAGAAATACAAACTAACTTTGCAAAAATGTTGGCTCCTCAAGTCATTTTGTTCATTAGGATATATTCACATTGGTCTTCACCCACAACTGGCATGCACAAGAGAATATAAAATTTTATTAGCACACATAGAAGCATTCTCAGTGCCTTCATAGAGATGCACTTTATGGAACTATATGTCTTTAAATTGCTAAATAAGAAATGCAAGAATAGATAAACAGATAGATGACCTACTCTCCAAGAGCATGTGACTCTAGTATTTATGCTATAAACCTATCTATTTTTATAGACTATGTCCTTACTTCTCTTTTCTTGAAGTAAAAATCATACAAAACATCTGGGAGATATAAAAAAGAAATGTAAGCAGTGTTTTACTCCTTGGTGTTTAGCAATAAATAAATACAAAACAATTGCTGTACCATTCAAACAAATGTAGCTGAGTTGAAGAAATGAGCAAACCTTTTAACATTCTCCTGCATTTTTACGATGTGATTGTCTAAAGTTTGCAGTGGGTTTGTCTAGAGGGTTCATAAACTCTAACAGGAGTAAAAACAAGCATAAACATGATGCAAGATGGCCAAAATATCTTGTTGTCCTAATTATCAATGTATTTGAATTTGATAATTAAAATTTACTTTTACTGAACAAAGACAGGGAAGAATTTTAATTCAAAAGCAAAAATGCACATGGCATCTTTAAATTACTAAAATGCTTTTACAACTCTCTGTGGTTAGGGAACAGGTTGGTTTTCATGAAAATCTGTATTCAAAAAGCAACAGTGGGTGAATTTTCTGAAGATGTTTTTGTCCTTGCAGTCATATATATATATATATATATATATATATATATATATATATATACTGATTTCAGAGAGGAAGGAAGAGGGAGAGATAGATAGAAACATCAATGATGAGAGAGAATCATTGATAGACTGCCTCCTGTGCACCCCCTACTGTGGATCAAGCCCACAACTTAGGCATGTGCCCTTGACTGGAATCTAACCTGGGACCCTTCAGTCCACAGGCGGGTGCTCTATCCACTGAGACAAACCAGCTAGGGTTGATGGATGATTTAAAAAAGGGTTTGCCTTGGAAGATGAGGAAAATACAAGTTGCATGCCCAAATAATTTTTGCACACTATTTAATAAGCCAATTTAACTCTATTGAAAAGTCAATATTTGGCAGAATGCTTTGATCTAAAATAAATATGATGGTTCAGGGGAAATATTAGCATTGTAACTACATACTTCATTTCAGTTTATTAGAAATCAGAAAGAATGATAAACAGTGATCTAGAACAAAAAATTCCAGATAAAGGAAGCATTATGTTCGTAATCTTTTTTATTATCTCCTGGGTCAGAAGCCAACTTTTACAAGGTAGCAAAATTAGAAATCCAAGAAACCCTTTAAGGGTCCATCCCACTAAGTCAGACAAGGTAGTATGAAACAAATGAAGGCTAGAACCTGCAAAACCTAGACTAAATAAAATGCTTTCATTTTATTACAGATGCTCCAACTAACCAGTTATTTCTTACAGAGATTCTGTAAAGGCTAAAACTGCCATCAACTAACATCATGTAAGTACCCTGGACATGAGAATAATATTTACACAGACCTGAAAATACATTTTCATGGCAATAGAGTTGCTTTGGGGTCATCTCCCTTCTGTTCTAGCCTTATATTTCTCATCTATCCCTAAGCTGCCACCTATTTCTATTCATGTATCTCTGAGATAATGAGTTAAGTCCAGTGATAAGGTTTATTTCTCACCTACTGCCAAAATCCTGCAGAAAAATTTGGACACACACAAATTCAAAACACCCCCAATAAAAAGAATCCTACTTAATCCTCCTATCTAATAAAAGAGTAATATGCAAATTACCATCACAAGATGGCTTCCCTCATGTGGTCAA
>PVJC01000523.1:100220-116067 GCA_004026665.1 Murina feae
GGCAGTTGGGGGAGGACCCAGGCCTAAAAGGGAGAATAGTTGGGGAGGACCAGGCTGGCCAGGGTGGACAATTGGGAGTGACCAGGCTGGCAGAGGAGGGCAGTTGGGTAGGACCTAGGCCTGCAGGGGAGGGCAGTTGGAGGCCTGCAAGGGAGGATAGTTGGGGGGGACCCAGGCCTACAGGGGAGGACAGTTGGGGGGGACCCAGGCCTACAGGGGAGGGCAGTTGTGGGGGACCCATGGCTGCAGGGGAGGGCAGTTGGGAGGAACTATCCTGGCAGGAGAGGCCAGTTAGGGGCAATCAGGCTGGCACAGGAGCAGTTAGGCATTGATCAGGCTGGCAGGGGAGTGGTTAGGGGCAACCGGCAGGGGAGAGGTTGGGAGCCAGCAGTCCTGGATTGTGAAAGGGATGTCCAACTGCCCATTTAGGCCCGATCCCACTGTAGGTCCCAGATTGGAAAGGATGTGGGCTGGTCTGAGGGATACCACCACCAACCCCCACCCCCACTCCATGCACGAATTTCATGCACCGGGCCTCTAGCATATAATGAAGGGCTAATATACAAATGGTCATCACACCCTCACGCCATCACACTGTGACGGCTCAGACACTCAACACTGGGAAGAGAGGAAGGGGGACCAGCCAGACACAAATGAGCTCCCGAGAGAGGAATGGGGACCAGCCAGGCTGCAGCCCAGGAGAGAAACAAGCCACCCGCCCCGCAGTCCCAGATGTCAGTGGCTGTGCCCTGGGAGAGGGACAAGCCACATGCCCCCAGGTCCCCACAGTCCTTGGCACCCGCAACTGTGCCTGTGGCCCAGGAGAGGGACATGCCACCCACCCCGCAGTCCCAGGCACCAGCAGCTGCATTGCACCTGAAGCCCAGGAGAAGGATAAGCTGCCGCCCCACTGTCCTGGGAACCATTAGCTGCGCCAGCGGCCCAGAAGAAGGACACACGGTCCCAGGCACCTGTGGCTACAGCCCAGGCAAAACCACCCACCCACAGTCCCCTGCAGTTTTGGCTGTGGCCAGCCCGGGTGAAGCTGGCCTGGGTCTGGGTGCCTGTGGCCAGCCAGAGGGAGGGAAACCCAGGTCCAAGGTGCCTGCAACCAACTGGACAAGGGAATCCTGGGTCCTGGGTGTGGGGCAAGGCAGAGGTGGTTAGGGGTAATCAGACCAGCAGGGGAGCAGTTAGGGGAGATCAGTCAGGCAAGCAGAGGTGGTTAGGGTCAATCAGGCAGCCAGAGGTGGTTAGGGGTGATCAGGCAAGTAGGCAGAGGGGTTAAGGGCAATCAGTCAGGCAAGTAGTTAAAAGCCAGCAGTCCCGGATTGTGAGAGGAAGTTGGACATCCCCTGAGGGGTCCTGGATTGCAAGATGGTGCAGGTCAAGCTGAGAGACCCCCACTCCCATGCACAAATTTCATGCACCGGGACTCTAGTCTTATATAATAAAAGGCTAATATGCAAATCAACTGAACAGCAGAGTGGCAGGTCACTATGATGGACACTGACCACCAGGGGGCAGATGCTCAACACAGGAGCTTCCCCCTGGTGGTCAGTGCACTCCCACAGGGGAAGCACCACTCAGCCGACTCACCACTAGCGAGCACAGTGTTGGTGGTGGGAGCCTCTCCTACTTCCGCTACAGGTGGGTAGTAAGGAGCAAGGGGTCCTGGACTGTGAGAGCACCAGATTGCTAGAGGAATGTCTGCCTTCCGGCTGAGGCCCAATCCTCCCAGGGGTCGGAACACCTAAGCCGGAAGGCAGACATCCCCCAAGGGGTCCAGAATGGCAAGAGGGTGCAGGCCAGGCTGAGGGACCACACACACACACACACACACACACACACACACACACACACACACACCGTGCATAAATGTCATACACCGGGCCTCTAGTATTTAATAAATAAAGTGAAAATTTGGCTATAAAGTCAAAACATAGATATTTTAACTACTTAGTCATATATTACTATTATATTGTCTGTACTTCTAAATAAAGCTTATAGAAAGATCAGACTATGTATATAATTGAAACATCTCCTTCATATTACATTTATGACTTCTACAAATCCAAGCAAAAATATTAAGGGAAATACTTACTTTGTATCTCTTTTTTTCCAGGTTTCTTCTCCCCTGGCTTTGTAGGACCACCTGTTTGAACTGAGTCAAAAACCTGATTATTAGAAAAGGAAATGAACCCATATAAATACTTCCTAAAAGTAAAATACATACATTGTCTTTCACCATTGTCTTTCAAATGAATGGTACATTCCTACCTGGTCATAGAATACAGCCAAATAAGTATTGATTCACTAAATCATTTTTAGTGAATACTAGATACATTTCAAAAAGACACTAACTTTGTTGCTTGGCAAATTTTAATGTTTTTAATAGTTTCATTCATAACATTCTTAATGATTCCAGAAACCAAGCTAATAAATCAAGAATGAGTTATTCATATCCACTAATAACTAGGATCATAAAAATGACTATCCTAGGAAGAATAGTTAATACTGATATAAATTAACTCTTCATGGTTACAGAATAAATGTGAAAGTGGGAAAAATCTCTTCTCCAAAAATACTTAAAAAATAAAAGTACTTTATATGTGTGCTTACTTGTTAGTTGACCTATAACTGGTACACTTTCTTCTACTTCATCATATGAAGTGATTGTCACCACATACTCTATTTCAGGTATTAGATCTGATAATAAAGTTTCAGTGGTATCAGCTGCAAGGGTAAATTCTTTAGTTGGCCCATCTGGAAATATAGAAAGGAGTATATGAATGCAACAAAACATTTTTACGTATAACACCACATAATGTAATTCCCAGATATACTCAAAATCTGAAAAATTCAATATAGATTATTTTTCAGAACATCCAAACATTATTTTTTACTGCTCTTCAAAACCAAAACTTTGAATTTTAGAAACTCAGTAAATAGCCTTGTTTGAGGACTTAAGGAGTCCTCTAGATTAAAGATAATCCAGAACAGCAAACCAAAAATCTCTTACTATTTTGGGAGACTAATGATAGATAACAAAGTTTTTTATAAATGATATATAAAGTAGGAAATAATTTAATATTAAAGTATGCATTGGAGGACAGCAGAGAAAGCATAAAAAGGGGATGAAAATCAGCTCCTGGAAAACAAGCCCCACAGGCTAAAATTACTCTCTATGGGAAATAATTAGTGTGGAAGCAATGCATCCTCCATACTCAAAAGGATGCATACCTTACTGGGTAACGACGCCTCTGAATTCACTAGGGAGCAAATGCTTGAAGGCACAGTATGCATAGTGTTTGTTTATATATTAACCATTTTTATACTTCCTTCTAGATTGTGTTAAATTTCAAATCCACCAGGAAATACAGTAGTTCCAAAGGGCTAAGTGCCCATTAAGATTTTTAAACTGTATTAAAATTTCATCAAAACATAAATAATAAAAAAAGGTAACAGATGTAATAGAACTCTGAAAAGTGCTCTTGGTTTACATGTAGAAGCAACCAGGGCCCTCATGGAACAGGAAGACACCAGGGCTCTGTTGTGTTGGGTGGTCTCAGTACCAGCGTGGGGAATTTAGGAGTCAGTGACTTACATCTGGAAACAGAATGAATGCCTTTTCAACTGCTTTTCTGTTTTGGAATGAATGAATTAGTTGACTACAAGTATATATGGGGAGAAAAGATTCAAAGAAAAAGTAAATTCGGGATCCCTTCTTTAAGTTCTCAGATCATATTTAAAAACAGTTTCCCAATTCCCTGATAAATCAGCATTTAAAATAATTGGTATTTTTTAAAGCCATAAATAAACACAGCTTTGATGATAAGTTATGTTGACATCATCCATCTCTACTGTCAGTCTATCAAGACTTGATCCTACGACTTGGAAGGTATTAATGGAAATTGTGATTTTTCCCATTTGATGTTAGAACTAAAAGTTAATCAGCAGAGATTGGTTCCCCACACTTGGGAAATATCATGAACATTAAATATAACTCTCGAGAAATAAAGCCTTTTTTTTTTAGACACTTAGCCTGGGATCTATAGAATCCACACAAAGTAAATCCTTATCTTTTGTAATAGTAGCTCACCATTATTCCAGAATAACAAAATTCCCTGAGTACTGAATTGTGTAGGACATGGAGTAAGGTATAGCAACTCACTTTATCACATGTTGAATACTCACTAATTCGAGAAGAATGTTAAGAAGTGAAAACTCTATTTTATAAAATCAAAGATGACTAGCAATATTCCGATCAGGTTAAAAAACAAAGTCCATTTTTAATAACAACAGCTTAGCACAGCAAACCATGTTAATGAAGCTCAATATTATAAAAATATAATAGTGAGTACTAGACTGAGCCCACCAAACATTTGGTGACATTGGCTAACTCTATCAGGTTTTCTAAATCTCAGATTCTTCATAATAAAATGAAAAGAGGGGGAAAGACTGGATTATATTATCTTTAATGTTCATCATAAAACTTACCTGTTGTAGGATCCACTGTTATCCTATAACCCACAATTGGATCGGCTGGTCTTGCCCATGACATATGAACAGTATTTTCATCTATTATTTTAAAATTCAAGTCTGAAGGTGGGTCAACTGCAAAAGAGAGAGTGACTATCAGTTACATATTCCAATTTCAAAAAATGGTCAATTTAATTAATAAGAATTATGTTGAGCAAAGCTTACTAAATTGTCTTTGCATAAATTTGTTTCCAACAAATATAAAAGATATCTTGTTGGATAAGAATAAAATTAAAAGCTGACAAGGTATGACAAAACATCAGAGAGTATACATATTACAGAAGACAGCACAAAACACTTTTGATTCTTGAGTTGCTAGGTCATCCAAGAATGGCCAGCAAAATCAAGCATACTAGAAACATATTTGGATACAAGTACATACAAGTACAATGAGATCACATATAATAACCACATATGCAAACAATTCACATAACAATTAAAAGAATTTCAATACATGCTGAGTGCAGTTTGAATAAGCATGCCATATCACAACCTGCTCACAACCATAGAAGTTCATTTAGAACATTGACGCAATACTTTTTTTACACAATGTGGAAAAGAATCAATGATATTTTTGGTTCATTCTCTGCATCCAAGTCTTGCTATTGATTTTTGTTTGACATATCTCAATCTGTGGCAGAGATGAAACTGTATTTTAATGAAAAGATGGAATCATGGGAAATTTAGCACTGTTATGTTTCACAAGGAAATATACGTTTAATGTATATTCATACAAACAAATATTCAGATAGTAATGAGATGTTAATGATGTATAAATATATAAAGAGTGATAAATAGATGTTTATAAAAGGAATATTCTGCCCGTTTACACCAATTTGCTATATGTTTCCAAGGTGTAAACCAACACTGTTCTTTTCCTTTGCAGCAGGCATTCTCCATACTAGAAATGGCATTTTAAATTAAAATGCCAGTATGGTCCTCTACAAAACAATGGTTAATTATGAAAAGACAACATCAATGTATATTTACAGACATTTATTTACAGAACTTAAAGAAAACAGTGAAGAGGGATCAGCAATCTGGAGACATGACTGTGCATAAAAACTTGGAGAAGTCAATGAAAGGAATAATCGAAAAGTACAGAAAGAGTTTACATACAAAACTGTACAGCATCATGCATGTGTCAATGAAATGTTGACTGGTTTTTAGTTTCCCACAATGAACAGAAGCCTCCATGTACAATAGTCATTACACAAAGACGTTTCAGAAATATTTTATAATGATATTCTCTCTGCAATGTTCATGCCTCATCATGCAGCATTGTACTGACTCACTGTCAGTGCATGGTCAATGCATTACAAACTATTACTCTTGAAGCAGATTCACAAAGTAAGAAGACTTTCAGCCATATTCTTCTTAAAGTATTTAAGTCTGAATGTATTCCTGTGAGTCAGAATTTTTGAGAGATTAAAATCTCTTTGTAGGTTTTCACAGAGGTCAATTGAAATACAGCAGTAGCTTTGAGACATGGTCATAGAATTTAACTGGGGTTAGCAATTTATGTAATATTAATATGTTTTAATGGAAATAAGATAAAGTAAGCAAACATTTGCTTTAATAAACTGCTGCTTACAACTGTAGGAGATGGCTTTTTGTTTTTATTGAATACACTATTAATGGAACAAATGTTATTTTCTTACTATCCATACACAGGCAGTGAGATTAGACTATTAATCTACATGCAGAGTTTAATTATCCCACATTCTGCTGTCTGTTACCGTATTGCGAGGTTCAGCTGCCATCATCACTTAGTATAACAAGCATGCAACAAATGTTAATAGGACAATAGCTATTAAGAATATCATTATAAAATATTGTTCCAGTAGCAATGGCTCAGGACAAATTTAATGCAAAGGCAGACACAACTGGCCTGAGCATGCTTTAAAAAAAACCAGTACATGGAAAAACAGTACCACCAACCTTGTAGGGAAAGTGACCTGAAGCGGCAGACATTAGGTTAAAACTGCTGAAGGGCAGCAGCGGCCCACCTTGTTGATTTCCAAATGACCAGGATTCCAGAAAAACTGAAAAATTGACTGTTGGGAAAAGTCTTTAACATTTCAGAGGAATTTAAGGTGTTCAAAGAAACTCAGATGTGGTACTTAGGAATCAAAAGTAAGAAAGAATGGCCAACCAGCATGTGTATAAAGACAGCCCACCCCACTTTTCCTCTTCCCACTTTTATCACATATAAAACCTTTCAGGATTGCCATGCTATGTATGTATACATTTTTGCTTTGTTTTCTTAAAAAAAACAAAGATAACAACTTAATTCAATGCAAAATGTATTTTCATTCATTTTAAAAATCTTTTCTTTTACATAAAAATAATTCACAACTGCCCTTGTATTGTCACAAGCAGCGTCTTGTGTTCCCTGAAACACTTTATAGTTGTCTCTTTTTCTTCTCATAACAACCCAGCATGGCAAGCCTTATTATCCCAGCTTCATAGATCAGTCAGTGAAATTGAGGGGTTAACACAGCTAATGAGCAGCAAAACTTTGATCCCATGATCTGACTCAGCACATACAATTTTCTTCCATACTGAGTTAAATGTAAAGAATAAGAAATATTTGAGTAAAAGATTAACTTTAAAAAACAATATTTAAACGTAGTTAACTATTAATATCTAATCTAATAAAAGGGTAATATGCAAATTAACCCTCACTCCATTATACCCACATGCCACGCCCACCATCAATCAGGAGCAAATATGCAAATTAACTCAACTAAGATGGTGGCAGCGACAGAGCTGGAGTTGCCCCAGGCAATGGAGAAAGCCAGGGCTCTGTGGGCCCTGAGCTCTACTCAAGGCTACAAAGCTTAAATTACAGAAGATAAACAAACCCCAGATACCTGCTAGGCTGGGACCTTGGGTTGCCAGAGGCAACCCAGGCTTTGAGCGGGGGACCAAGGCAACAAAGTTTCAATTATACAAGTTAAATAAATCCCAGATACTTCTTTCCAGCCAGGCACTCCAGTAGGGACCCAAACCCTGAAGGGACTGTGGGTAGCCTGAAACAGCCCTCTGTCCCTCACCCAGGCTGGGGCACGCCAGAAGGTGGACATCCTCAGAAGGGTCCCAGACTGTGAGAGGACACAGGCCAGGCTGAGGGACACCTCCCCCCAGTGCACAAATTTTTGTGCACCAGGCCTCTAGTATACATATATTTCTATATTTTATAAAAACCATTATTTGATGCCTATTCAATAATAAATATACTCAAATATCTCCAAATTCTTTGCACACTTGTTCAAGCAATTTTAAAACTAAAATGTCTATCTTGATATATAATTTTTTTAAATAATGTTTTTAATTATGGCACCTAAAAGGAAGAAACATCCAAGAATTTACCAACTATGCAGAGGTGGGTGGATGGATGAACGGGAAGATGGACAGGTGAATGGGGAATAGCCTAAGTTTTGGCAAGTATATCAAAAAGTGTTGAATATAAAGAAAAACTGAGAAAACACTACAAATAATAATCTTGATAAACTAGTAAGAATTTTAATCTCATCTTTGTGAAAATAACACTAGGAAAATGATGCTAAAGTTCTCTACCATTAGAGAACTTTAGAAATGTGCAAAGAATGATTTTGCTATATTCAATAGACAGTCATTTAAATTTTGCATCCAAAGTTAGTATAAATTTAATAATTTTGTCATGATATAGTTAATTTCATTTGTGTTTCTAAAATAACCATTTGAAAAATTAATATTTCAGACAAGTAATGAATCATTTATACACATTATGTAATGTGTTCCCTCATTAAACTAGCTAAGTTGACCAATTTTTGAACAAGAAAGAAGCACGGTATGGGCAAACTAGTGCGAAATCAGGACTAGAAGAACAGGGTCTTGTCTTCCTAAGTAACTATGTTAATTGACTAAATTATTCAGCCTTTGTGTCCTCATTTTTTCATGTGGTAGAGAAGACAATTAGAATAGATAATCTATGAGTTCTCTAGTTTGAAATTTCTGATACAAGTTTGACACAGAATTATATAAATATATATTAATTAGCCTCTTTATCTAAACACAGGATAATTAAAGCTTATGGCCTCAACTCACCAACGAATTGGTAATATCAAATTGTTCATTATATATTACTAGAGGCCCAGTGCACAAATTTGTGCACAGGTGGGCAGGGCTGACCAGGGGCAGGGAGCCTCGGGCAGTTGGCAGGCCAGTTTCACCCCCGGTGGAATTTTTGGTCAAATTCCCAGTCGAGGGGACAATTTGCATATTAGTCTTTTATTATATAGGATAATTCTAGGTCATGCAAAGTACTGACCAAGTGACAAAGTTAATAAATTCTATGCTGTGTCTAAAAATTACAAATACTAAAGGCAAAAAAATCACTTTCACTCTTATTTTTACAGGACAAACTACTATATTATGAAAAATAGAGTGTCTTGTATGTGTAGGTAGAAGGAAAACAAGATAAAGGTGAGACCACTTATAAAAAAAGGAGAAATGCAAAAAGCAAATGCCAAATCTTTTAAATAATTATTTTAAAAGCATTGAGCTTTCAACATATAAAAAATTAAGTAAGTAGAAATTGGTTGGTAAATAGTAGAAATACAAAAATATAAGTATGACTTGCAAAACGGAAAGAAAAGTAACTATGACTACTTTAAATTAAAATCAAAATGACATAGCAGGAAACAGGGGTGCAAGTTAAAATTTTGAAATGTCCCCAACAGAAATATTTCAAAGAAATTCTGTTTCTAGGCCATTGTCCCCAGAAAGGTTTTGGCCACAAATTTCGTTAGCCTTTCAGAGGCTCCTGGGACCATTAGTTGGTTGTTAGCACAGAAGCTGTGCCATCCAGGACAGGAGCCACCTGCCACATGTGGCTTTCAAGCACTTGAAACGTGGCCAGTCCAAAATGAAATGCACTGCAAGCTTAGAACACACACTCAGCATTAAAGACTAAGTACAAAAAAGGTAAAATATTTTACTAGTGGTTTCCATATTGATTATATGTTGAAATGATAATGTGATATCATTAGGATACATAAAGTTAGGTTACATATATTATAAATATTAGTAACTCCTATTTCTTTTTTTTTTAATGTGACAACCAGAAAACTGTCAATTACATATGTGGCTTGCATTTGTGGCTCTCAATATATTTCTATTTAACAATTCCAAACTAGAGAATAAAGAAAAAAAAGAATCCTATATAAAATATAATTATTAAATGCTGATGTCAGGGGGTGAGAGACAAGAAAAGACACAGCTTAAGAAATAAAAAGAAAAAGCTCTACTATGTGGAAAGAAATACAAATTAAAAAGACAAAATGGGGGGAAAAAAGACAAAATGTGCGAAATGTGAAAATAATCAATAAAAGATAATAAAATGTTCTTTTCAACTGTGCTTTGCTAACCAGCCATTATCCAACTCAGAATTGATTTTTCCACTTACATCATTTCCAACCTAATTATTTTACTAAGAATTCTCAAATCTTTCTGATTTTTCAAATAGCTATGTTCTTAATGAGCAATAACTAGGCCACTTCAGTGAATTATATAAAAATATCTTTAGTAGGGTTTCCAGAGTTCCTCAAATAAACTTCTTTCCTGACAATGACACAGAGGGGAACATTAAAGGCAACCTCATCTGAATATGACTCCACCGAGGCCACTCTGAAAAGCCTCTCCATTCACAAAATAGTCCTCAGATAAGATGAGCCAGCAAGTTTCTGTCACTTTTCTAAACATAACCATACATTTTAGAGACTCTCTGCTTTTCCTAATCTTCATTGTTTTGCACCTGCAATCTTGAAATAGAAAATCAAACACAACAGAAAGTTTTTGAAAAGCTCAGTGTTGCCACGAAATAGCCTTACAAGCTCTAAAGAAGCAGAATTCACCCTGAACTTCCACAGCTGGCCCCTGCAGAGTATCTCTTTTTCCCTTAACTCCATCAGGGGCGTTTCTTTATTGAAAAACAAGAAGAGAAATATTAAGTTGTCTTTTATGGTATTACTCCATTTACCTTGCAGGACAAAACAAAACAAAACAAAATCTCGTTTGTCAGGTCTCCCATGATAATTTACAGCATACAGAAGCCCCCACTGGGCTAATACATGGAAATGGCTTGTTTAGCAAATACTGAGAAATGAAGGCATCAAGTGCACACAAGAAAAAAGAAGTGAGGCGGAAAAATCTACCAGAAGCCATTCGTTTCCCAGAGGGCAAGGTCACTCAGAGCCGTTTTGCAGACCTTGGGGTCAAGGCGACCCATCTCCCAGCCCCCGACCAACTCCATGCGCGGGTCTGATGCTGGAAGCAAGAGTGAGAAGAAGGTGGTGGCCGGCTGGTCTGGTGCCCGCTGGCTTCCTGGATTGGGAACTTTGACCCAGTTCCAACCTTTCTGCTGGGCGAAACGAACAGCAACAACCCTGCGCCACGCGAACACGATCCGGGTCCAGGATCTCTCCTTGCTGCCCATCCCCTGAGGGTCTGGCTGCTACCTCGTTTGTCTGCACCATTCGACACTCCGACTGAGATGCCCAAAAAACACACAGACGCACAGAGCCGGCGCGATTGGAGTCATTTATTTTGTGAGGTCACTAAGGTCACAGCCCAAGCCTGGTGGTTACCAGCTACTCGAGCTAGCCCATCCTTGCGCCTGGACGTATCCTGTTGGTAGACATGGGATCAGCCGTCGCCCCTCCCCGACGGACAGGTGGTCCTCTTGGAAGGCCGCGGCATAGGTGGCAGTGTGGACAGCACACCGCAGAGACAAGCGCAAGGAGACCACAGAGCACTGTACGGAATGGGTTAGGCAGAATACGAAAGAGCTGCACTTGATAGCCAGGAAATGGACAAACCTCAGTAGAAGAGGGAGTTTCTCTGGAGGAGAGAAACCTCAGGAGAAAAGGAGAAGGTGCAGGGAAACAGAACAAGCTACAGAAGGAAGATTAACTTGTTCTTTTTTCTTTTCTATAATTCTGCATTGTCACTGGGGGGGAGGGTGAAGGGAGAGTCTTTTACCTTCTGCCTCAGTGGAAGACAGCAGCAGGGCGGCACCCAGGATGGCGAGCGCTGGGGGAAGCCTGGTCTTCATGCTTGGCCTGGGCCTCGGAGCTCACAGCCACATGAAGGGATCTGAGGGAGGAAGCAGTCACTGCATCAGAACCCGGTCTGGGCAGGCCTAGAACCAGGTTAGAACTAGAGCCTGGCCCTGGGCCAGGACCCAACCAGATCTGCCTTGATAACCACCAGAGCATAGCCCAGCATCTAATGAATGGGCTTATTGTGGAGCCCTGGAAGTCAAGTCCATCTAGAGCAGTTTAATCATGGCCCTGAGAGGGACTTCAAGTCTAAAGAGGGTCCTGTTTTCCTGGATGCTGGCCCTGCTTAGCATCCAGGGTGAAGGCCCCACCAGACCCCACATGACTTCAGCCTGCCTGGGTGATGGCTAATTCAGAGGTCATTTTATCCCTGACTCAACCAAATGTCTCTTCCAGCTGGGGATTTTATTTGGCCGGCCACTTTTTCCTAGCTGCTGAAGTCTTTAGGTAACTGTACTTTAGTGGTCTCTGGGTAATTTGGAAAAGTATAATAAACCTCTTTTACTCTCTTTTTTCTTCATTTTGTTCTGCCTACAAATATGCAGCTCTTTAGGTCTGAAATGGATAATACAGAAATAGGAAAAGTCCAACTGAAACCTGATCCCCTACTAGCTGTGTCGTCTTCACATCTAATAAATCCTTTACCCAAAATTAGGGGAAAACAACTCTAAAATACATAATAAAAAAGAGACACACAATAGAAGAGACAAAACACTCCTGTTTCCCAAAGATATGTTTTTATAAAAATTCTCAGTAATAACTAATCTTTTCATGTAACTGTTCCTTTATCCCCGAAGATTACAGGTATGTGTTCTCCAGAGAAGATTATGTCCTATTCTGATTTTTCCTGACTGTGTAACTAGATTATTAACTCCTTAAAGACAAAGAGTCTTATTCATTTTTTATGGTCCCCAGCACACAGTAGGTGCTTAAGCCATGAGGGTAGAAGGGGTTCTTCTAAAACATTCTAAGGTCCAATCCAGAGACAAAAGCTGCTAGCAATGAACTGAACTGGGAAGCTGCCAGAGGTAAAACATAAAAAGAGAGTAGACTCTGGATATATAAATTATTGTAAGGCAACAAACTAGGCCTCATGCTCAGGAATCCAAAAATGAGCCAAAGGTCGAACCGTCTCCGAGAAAAGAACCTGACAAGCTCCAACCAGGTCTTTCCAAATAATTGGCACAGTGTATTAGGGCAGCTTTCCCCGGCCTGAGAGTGTAAATTGCATTTTAAATGTCTGCTAAGCAGGCATGCCAAATTTGCCTGGAGCACTTTTTTATGAAGCCAGAATTAAGATTTTGGCACTGTTCTGGAGATCCAAAGGCTCTAGCAATTTCTTTCTCCCTAATTAACAACTGTTTGACATTTCTAACCCTCTTCTACATCAGTGAAAAGCAAGAAGTGAAACTGGCCCATTGTTCCCGTCATCTGGCCTTTTCTTTGCTATAATAATTTCCAACTCAGTTGGCAGTCATGCTCGCGAAAAGTTAAAGGCTGACAATCTACCCACCGAAAAGCTGTGTGCAGATATTTTTTAAAACCGCTAGTCTCCACCAAAAAAAAAAAAAAAAGCACTGGAGGCACTTTTGTCTGGGTCTAGAGCGCCACCTATCGGCTGCCTGATTCAGTGGCAAGAATGAATCACCTTGCGGCCGGGTATCTGAACGTATAGTCAGTTCAGCCAGACAGCCAGGCATTCGTCCATAGTCTTTTTCTTTTCTTTTTCTTTTCTTTTCTTTTCTTTCTTTCTTTTCTTTTTTTTTGTTTTTTAGTTTTCTCTCCTTTTAGCCAAAACATTTATCTGAATGCTTAGCAACACGTCACTGAGCATTCTTAAACATAAATGTCTGAACGCTGCCGTCCCTACGTGGCAGCGAGGATTCCCTCACTTCACCCTCGTGAATGAAAATGAGTCAGTTTGGGGGGGAAGAGGGGCAGAGGGGGGAATCTTAAGGGGTACGTCTCCTTCTGCCTATTTGCCCCCTCCCAACCCCGGCGGAAGAGGCCAGTGCCTAAACTTAAAGTTTAAAATGGAAATAAAACATCCCCACCCCCACCCCGCGGGGGTTCCTCTAGACCCCTGCTTGTCATCTGCCTCCTCTACCCTCCGCTGCCTTGACAATAGCCGGCCCAGGGCGAGCTCAGCGCTCATTTCCTTCCTTGCCCCCTCCCACTCCCAGCGAACCAGCACGCACTGGACGGTCAGGCTGAGGCGGGGGGCAGAGGTTCCTGGAAAGCCCCAAAGGGTCCCCGCAGGGTCCTGAGGAAGCTGGACTTTAAGTCCCTTTTCGGTCCCCGGTCGGTGAATGAACGCGGCGCCCACACTCTCTGAGCCCCCACAGTCTCTGGGATTTGGGATGGAAACCACCGAGGAGGTTCCGCGGACCCGGCAGGGCCTCCACCAAGGCACCCGGGAAGCAGTCGGGAGAGGCAGCTCTCCCCGGGAGCCAGGAAAACCCGCCCAAGGCCGAGTGCCCCAGAGCCAACCAGCCCGCCATCGCGGACGCTTGGAAAGGCAGGGGGACGAGCCAGAACGCTCCACCAGGAATCTGTCTCGAGATGCCTGCCACACACACCCGCGCCGGCCCTCCAAAGCATTCCGCTCCCGGCGTCACCCAACACCTGCCCCGCGCCCGGCCGCACGACGGCGCCCCCGAGACCAGGAGGGGCCCGTGGCCACAACAGCGGGCGCGCCCGGCGTGGAAATCCATCGACAGCATCGATAGGCTGCATTGCTCTGCAGGGAGAAACAGGGAGCAGGGCACTGGCCGCGCGCCCCGCCGCCTGCATCCGCTCCTAAGGAAAGCCCAGTCCTTTCTCTCTCCGCGACACGAACGGATCCCCAAACCCAAAGGCACCGGGCAAACCCCAGGCTCCGCGCGCACAGGTCCCAGCGGTCCTGCCCGCGATCCCGCACGGCTGAGGGCGCAGCAAGCGGCAGGCTGGACGCAGGTTTCCCTCGCTCCCGCCGGGAGGGACGGGGCCGGGGAGAAGGGCTAGACGCCGCACCGACCTGAGGCGGCTGCGGTCCCGGTGCAGGCGGCGGCGGCGGCGGGGCTGTGCGGCGCCCCGGAAGGCTGCGCTCGCGGCGACCCCACCACGCCCGGGCCGGCGGCGGAGCGCTCGGGGAGCACCTGGCGGCGGCCGGGAGCCGGGGAGCGTCGGGGCACCTGGAAGGAGGAGGAGGGGGAGGAGACGGAGGAGGATCCCGGGAAGAGCGGCTGGAGACCGCCGGGGAGCGCAGCTGCCGGCGCGCGGACGCGTCTGGGGCGGCTCGCCTTCACCGAGTGGGAAGAGGCTCCGCGCCGCGGGCTACTTAATAGAGGGCTGTTCCCAGCTCTCAGTTTACTCGGTTACGAAACGCCTGGGAAGGTGGACGGCTGCCACGGGGTGATGTATGCTCCTCCGGCGGTGAAGGAGGTCTACTTTTGGGAACGTGTGCATACTTCGAGCATTCCTGCGGCGTGAGGTGGCGATCGCGGTAGTAGCAGTGCCCCGCCGGGGAGCAGGGGGGAGGGTGGGGGGAGGGGGGGGGGGGGGGGGGGGGAGGAGGGGGGGGGGGGGACAGCCGCAGCCGGGTTCGCTGCCAAGGGAAGCCGCGCACGCCTCCGCTCGGGGCGGGCTGGGGAGCTCGGGTTTCCCCTGTGCGTGCGATTTCCTCTAATGAATTTATTTTTTCTAAATTAAGAACAATGGGAGGGAGAGTACGCGACTCTCGTTTTCAAAACTGCAAGAATGTGTGACCGACCCCACCCCGTCCTAGCCCCGTCCCTCATCATGACCATCTATCTGCACCTTCCTCCCACCCCGTCCTGGGTGCCCTGAAAACCGATTTACAGGGTTTCCATGAACTAACTGTCTGTGCGCGCGGCTCGCCTCCCGTCTCTCTCAGTCTCGGGGCGGCGATTGGAAAGCCGGACAGCCGCCCGCGCCGGGTTGAGCGACGGGACGGATGGCTTTCCCAGCCTCGTGTCTCTCTCCCTCCCCTGAGGCTTAAGGACGGGACTGAGTGGCTTGGCAGGAGCCTGGAGAGAGGGCGACCAACGCTAGGAAACCCAAGGGTCCCCCGCACAGGAAACCGTCCAGGCACTAGTTCCATCCACTGTGGAAAGTGCTCGCTCGGGTCAGAGCCACGCCTGGCCCCGCGTGGAGGATTCGGACCCAAAGCTCTGCCCTTGAAACCCCGAGGGCCAAGG